>CAUYQG010292335.1:0-38702 GCA_963574415.1 Tarsius wallacei
CAGCCTCGACCTGCTGGGCTCCGGCGATCCTTCCGCCTCAGCCTTCCAAGTAGCTGGAACTACAGGCACGCGCTACCATGCCCGGCTAATTTTTTGATTTATTGTAGAGATAAGGTCTCACTTGCCCAGGCAGGTCTCGAACCCGTGGGCTCAGGCAATCCACTCACCTTGGCCTCCCAAAGCGCGGGATTACAGGCTAAAAGTGGCATTTTAAATAAACAAGTAAATAAATAAACAAAGTATGTGGCAAGGGAATGGACCAAAGGCATGTCCTGGGAAGCATAAGATGCACACCGGAGATGCTCCCCAAGGACAGAGTGCTGAAAGTACTGATTCAATGTTTCAGCTATTAAGATGAATTCACTTATGTTCAGGAATCGACACTAATGAAAAATGATGCTGTACATCAAAAACATAGAAAGAATTACCACTATATTAAAACTATTGAAGACTTTTCTAGAAATAGGGTGTGAATGTTATTTTATACCTACTTACTCAGACCTTCCTCCTTCTCTATCTCTATATCTCCTCCCTTGGCCATTTCAGCAATGTTTGCTGTAAAACAAACTGATATTTTGGGAATCTTGGTTTTAGTATCAACAATAAGGTTAGAGATAAATACTGATGGTAAAAATACACTGACCCAGGTATGCTCTGAAGGAAAAAATGAAAAGTCTTCTAATAATATTAGCTAATAAAAAATGACAGGCCAGGTGTGGTGGCTCAAGCCTGTAATCCCAGCACTTTGGGAGGTCAAGGTGAGCAAATTGCCTAAGCCTGCAGTTCAAGAACAGCCTGGGCAACTTGGCTACACCTCATCTCTTCAATAAAAATAAAAAATTAGCTGGGCGTGGTAGCATGTGCCTGTAGTTCAGCTACTTGGAAGGCTGAGGCTGAAGGATCACCTAAGCCCAGCAGGTTGATGCTGGGGTGGCTGTGAGCGTGTCACTGCTCTCCGGCTTGGATGAGGGAGTAAAACGCCAACTAAAAAAAAAAAAAGATAGTTTTCTGAAAATTACCAAAAAGTCCCATAAGAATTTTCTAATATTTGTTGGAGCTCTTAAATGGCGATGATAACAGAAGCACAAGCCATTGCAAATTTCTGCATAGTTAAAATATGATCCAGGGGACCCGATATTATGAAATATGGAAAAGAAAATAGTTTGAAAAGTATGTCTGGCTGTTGTTTGTTAATACAGTTCTTTAAGCAAATACATAAAACCTTATTCTTTTGCATCTGAATAACTCCAAATCTAATGGGATCTAGTAAAAAATCAACTTTGGTGATAAGAAAGAGGCCAGAACAAACCAAGAACACTGTCGTAAGAAGTCAGAAGGTAAAGAGCTGATCTCCCTACATAGAGATTTGGCAATACTCCAGAGAAAAGCAAGGGATGCTGGGAGGGAGTGTTGTAACTGCGACCCCAACCTCTATTCTCAAAATCCCAAAGTAGGAAATTCAGTAGGATAAAGAAGAAACAACAAAGAGAAAGGAAGGGGGGGAGGGAAGGAAGGGGGAGGAGGGAGGGAGGCAGGAAGGAAGGAAGGAAGAAATTGGGAGGGAAGCAGGGAGGGAAGGAGGGAGGGAGGGGAGGGAGGGAAGTAGGAAGGAAGGAAGGAAGGAAGAAATTCGGAGGGACGCAGGGAGGGAAGCCGAAAGGGAAGAAGGGAGGGAGGGAAGGAAGCAGAAAGCAAGCAGTGGAGGAAGAGGGCCCCAGCCAGCAGAAGCAGCAGAGACATAAAGTATAAGAGCAGCTGCCCCTGGAAGAGTCAGAAGCAGTGACCAGGGCAGCAAGCAGGAGGCAACTTTGTCATCCAAAGAGAAAGAAGTCAAGTGCCAGGCACCTTAACCCCTAAACTGGCCATGTGACACACAGATGAGAACACAGCTGTCACACAGAACACAGTGTTTGGGACATGTGGGATCCCTAACCTGATACTGAATGCACATTTTAGGGTATATGCATGTTCCCCCAAGTGGTTAAGAGTCAGCGATAGGCACCATGACAGGGACAAGCTAAGTATTGACTCCAGAAAAAGAGGTGCTCATCTTAAAAGGCAACATAGTAAAGAAGACATGCCAAAATGCACCCCCACAGTCCAGGAAAAAAATCCTCTAGGTGTCTTTTTAAGAGAGTACTAGGAATTGCCTAACACACTCTTCTAGATTCCTTTTATTATCCTTTACTTTGCTATTTACAACTTTGCAAACTGTAGAAAGCATAAAATTGCAAATGGTTCTTGTCCACAGAGATGCAGATATAATTTGCCCAGTGGAGCTGCAACTGTTTGCTCATTTTCTTGTTTGCCCTGTGTTACTCTTAGAATTCTCTTTTGAACCAACTATAATATGAAAAGCTTACTGGTTCTCTCATTAATCAATGAGTTGAGAAAAATCTGTGACACGTCCAATTTGTATTTACACGAGAGTCATGAGTTCATCTTCTTAAAAAACATATTCTTTAACACATAAATTTTTCCTCAAAAATCTAAAGTAAAAAGATTGTACTATGAACCTCCTATAGCCACGTATTCCCCTAGGATCCTGGAAAAGTGGAGTGTACCTATAAAAGTTCAAATACTCTGTAACTAGTAGATCCATGAACTGCCACACTGCTCAAGGATATTTCTGAGACTCAGTTTCCCATCTATAAGATGAGAATAATGATCTTCATCTCTTGGAGTTTTTCCAAAGCTAAATGGATATGGGTAACATAGATGTGTCCCACACAATACCTGCCACAGAACAGTCTTCTTCTCCATATGTTTATTTAAAGAACACAACAAATTAAACTTCAAATACTTTCTGACACTCTTTAGTATGGAATCACATTTGGTCAAAGTTAATCAACTCCTTCTAGAAGTATTATGGAACTGAGAAAGGCAAAATGCCAGAGGCTTGCATGAAAACAGAGAACTCACATAGTCCAGTTAATAAGGAGTTGTATTTTCTTTTCCATGATGACACTTTTAAAAAGTAACATTAAAAATTTCTTTGAGCTGGGTGCGGTGGCTCACGACTGTAATCCCAGCACTTTGGGAGGCAGAGGCTAGAGGACTGCCTGAGTTCAGGGGTTCAAGACCAGCCCAGGCAGTTTGGCAAGACTGCCAGCTAAAAAAAATTAGCCGGGCGTGGTGGTGCTCACCTGTGGTTCCAGCTACTTGGAAGGCTGAGGCAGAAGGATCACCTGAGCCCAGCAGGTAGAGGCTGTGGTGGCCGTGAGTGTGCAACTGCACTCTAGCTTGGGTGACAGAGTGAGACTCTTACTCAAAAACAAACAAACAAACAAACAATTTTGGAAGGGAATTTCACTTTTTTTTTAAGCTGTTGACTCCTGCTAGTAGCAGATTCAGTACTACAAAGATTCCAGTAGCCAATGTAAAATTTCTCTATTTTGCCTAAAGAAAATTGGCCTATCGAGAAGAAAATAAAGCCTACTACAAAAAGTCTGTAATCCCACCACTTTGGGAGGCAGAGGCAGGAGGATAGCTTGAGCTCAGGAGTTGAAGACCAGCCTAGGCAACATAGGGAGACCTCATCTCTACCAAAAAACAAGAAAAAAATTAGCTGGGTGTGCCGGCATGTGCCTGTATTCCTAGCTACTCAGTAGGCTGAGGCAGAAGCATTGCCAGGGCCCAGGAGAAAATCAAGGTTGTAGTAAGCCATGATAGTGCCATTGCACTTCAGCCTGGGCAACAGAGTGAGACCTCAATCCAAAAAGAAAAGAAAAAAAAAAGACAAGTAAAAGCTGGGTCAACATCCACATAAAGCCATTCAACACCAGCAACATGCAAAGGAAATGGGCCTAAAATAAAGCTAAAGTGAAAACCCACAGTTAAAGCCACAACTGCCGACAAGATCACTGTAGAAGTTACAGTTTTTTTCTCACATGGAGTTTCCGAAGCTTCTAGAGAACCAGAGAAACAAAGGCAAGGCAGGAGGCCACGAAATAACAGCATGGATGGAAACAAAAAGCTTAATGTCAAGAGTACAGGGTTGTAAACTTTGGGTGCAATTTAATTTCTTTGAAACTCAGTTTTCTCATCTGCTAAGTGGGTGGTCAGTTTCAAGTTGGTGTGGCTTAAATAAGATTTTATGAGTTAAATCTGAAAATGTCCAGCAATGTGCTAGGTCATTTCTCCTTACATCTCCTATTTGCCAAATTTGTGCAAGTTATGCTCTGAAGAAAACATTGTAAGGCTTTTCCCTATGTGATCTCAGGCTTTTTTTTTTTTGCGCTTTAATTCTGGAAATCTCTTCATTATGATTTTGGGTGCAACTGTGTGTCTTTTATTCCCGTGGTTTAGTTTTGTGATGATTTAAAAAGGTCACTTCCCGAGTTTCAACTCCTAACTTCATATTAGACCCCATCTCTGCTCTTTTACTGTCAATTTACGCTACAAATCATGTAATGCTTTAGTTGCCTTCTTTATGGCATAACTGACAAAACATCCCTGTTGCTTCTGGGTTGGTCTAATAGCAGGACTGGAAGAAAGTTTGGTGATATTTATATAAAGTAATATGGTTGGACCCCAAAGATGTCAGTCTTGCAAATATTAGAACAGAGTTTATGGAAATACAAATAAATTTTGTGGCTATCCAGAGCCAGAGCAAGAGATTTGGAGCCACAAGACTAGGCAATAATGTCACCCTAGGCAATAATGATGATAGTAATGATAATAATAAGTAATCATGCTAGTAATAATAATAGTAACCACCATTTAAAAAAATTTGTACTACATTATCCCTAAAACTGCCCAGAACTTCCATGACCTTACTGAAGCTTCACAGCAACCCTAAGAACAAGGCTATTAATATAATACCCATTTTACAGATGTGGTAACCGAGGCCCAAAGAAATTAAGTTACTATCTTAAGGCCGTATAGTCAGTAAATGACAGAGATGAGTTTGAACTCATATATGTTCAACTTCAAGCTATTCTTTGAACAGTTACATTACAATACATAAGCTTTAGAAAAAAGCTTCCTCTTGAAAGTGTGGGAAAGATCTAGTCATGTCTGGCTAAGTGAAGCGAGATAAAAGAAAAGAAAGATACCAGGTCTCCCTGCAGGGAGGAAAAAGACCATAAGAAAGGTGAACCCAGATGAGTTTGAAATGGCTTATATTTCCAGGGAAGAATCTGAGCAGTTTTAAAACATTTTAAATTATAATCTAAAAAAAAACCCAGATAATATACTTATATTATTCAAAGGCCAGAATGTAAATATATAAAGTGAAAAAGCTCTTTCTCAGCTTTGCTACCTACTGCACAGTTCTGACCCCAACCCTTGCTTGCAAGAGACAATAACTGTTCTTAGATTTCTGGCATCTTTTCAGAGCTCTCTTTCATAAATAAGTAAACATATACTGAGCAGTGCAGAGAAGACTTAAAGGCTTACAATTCTTCAGAAATGCAACTTTTGAGCAATGACAGAACATAAGCTGCATGTGTCCACAATTCCATGTATAACTCTGACATAAAATGGTGAAATACTGAAGGAACATGGACTATACCTTTGTTCCCACATACACAATAGCAGTAAGAGTCCTTCACTGAGTGGTGAGAAGGTAGCAGGTATAGTAAGATAGGTGTTGGCCATGTGCAGTGGCTCACGCCTATAATCCCAGCACTTTGGGAGGTGGATGCAGGAGGATGGCTTGAGTCCAGGAGTTCAAGACCAGCCTAGGTAACAAAGTGAGACATCATCTCTATTACAACAACAATAAAAAGGCCAGGCTTTGGTGGCTCAGCCTGTAATCCCAACACTCTGGGAGGCCAAGGCTAGTGGATTGCCTGAGTCTACAGGTTTGGAACCAGCCCGGGCAACTTGGTGAGACCTCGTCTCTACAATAAATCAAAAAATTAGCCAGGCATGGTAGGGTGCACCTGTAGTTCCAGCTACTTGGAAGGCTGAGGTGGAAGGATCGCCTGAGCCCAGCAGGTCGATGCTGGGATGGCCGTGAGTGTGCCACTGCACTTCAGCCTGGGCGACAGAGTGAGACTCCAACTCAAAAAAAAAAAAAAGGCCAGGCATGGTGGCACATGCCTGTAGTCCCAGCTACTTGGGAGGCTGAGGTGAAAAGATGGTCTAAGCCCAGGAGATGGAGGCTGTGGTAAGCTGATATCGTGCCACTGTACTTCAGCCTGGGCAACAGAGTAAGACCCTGAATCAAAGAAAGAAAAAAAAAGTCATTATTTAATGAGAAAGCAAGTACATATTATTATTAGGATGAACATAGTGTATCATCCAAATGAGAGCTTTGGAAAGGGTGCTGTCAGTAATGACATCATGACAACAGATCTATGACTTACCCAACTAAAGGTAAGTAGTCACTCTACTCCAAACTAAGTAAGAAAGGTTCAAAAGCAAGGATTTACCCAAATATTTAGGACCTGAGAAATTTCTTGGGAATCCCACAAAAACATTGTAACTAGCTTTTCCTTCCAAACTATGTTAAAAAACTGGTTCTTCAAGAAGTTAAAGGAGTCTTATGGGGAAAAAAATTATCTCCATTAAATAAGTTTGGGAAACAGTGAATACTAAGGTACCCTTTGGAGATGCACAAACTGCATTAATAATATTAAAGGTCTTGAGGGTCAGAGCAATAAAGACATTTGTTTACCCAAGTTTTGCAAATTAATTTTATAGAGGACCCATTAACAAATTTGTAGGATAAGATTGATGAAAATAATTGGCTACCAAATTGACTAGGGTTCTTGGTATTCCTCTGGAATGAATTCACAATTATCTTGTGCAAATAGGGGAGGGCAAAACAGGTGGTCGGGCAAAGCCGCAAAATATGGTGATCACAAGCATGGGCTCTAGAGTCAGACTCTCTGGGTCACAGAGGCCTGGAGCAAACTGCCTAACCTCTGTGTATTTCAGCTTCCTTATCTGCAAACAGGAGTACCATGAGAATTAAATGAAAATAATCCACATAAAGTGCTCACAACAGCCCTGGACATTATAGGTTTTGTTGGATTCCCCCCATACATGAATCATTCAGCAACAACTTTTGTTGTTTATAATGTATCAGATACTGTGGTTTCTTTCTTTCCCTCCCTCCTTCCCTTCCTTCCTTCCTTTTTCCTTCTTTCTTTCTTTTTTCTTTTTTTTTTTTTTTCGTCAGAGTCTCATTCTGTTGCCCAGGCTGGAGTGCTGTAGTATGACTCATTGTAGCCTTGACCTCCTGGCTCAGGCGATCCTTCCACCTCAGTCTCCAGAGTAGCTGAGACTACAGGTGTGCACCACCATGCCTGGCTAAGAGATACTGTGGTTTCAAACATAAATGACACCATCACTTCTCTCCAGGCACTCAGTGACAGGAGGAGGAAGCAGATGTGCAGACAGCTAGACAGGATGCACCATAAATTCTATAACAGAAGAATGTAAAAATGCAATGGTAGCAAAGAGAGGACACATTAATTTTGCTGGATGGGGTGATTGGAGGGAGGCTAGGTTTGAGAAAGTTTTCACAAAAGAAGATACTGCCTTACAGAAATAAATGTGACTGTATTCCAGAGTTGACCTATAGAATTCCTACTGGCTAATTAGGAATGAAAAATTCTGTTAATCAATGTACCAACGTCAGAAGGATGTGTGTGTGTCCTATGATTTTTAGGAAAAAATTAAACTATATATAACTTGTCAAGTCCCAGGAAATACTACAAAGGTACTCAGTTTTCAAGAGGGCTTTAAACAGGGAGAGGACAGAGCAGGTGTCTGGGGTGGAATTCTCAATGTCACGGGTCATTGGAGTCAGAGGTGCCTGGAGGCTTCTTAGAAACTGCTAGAGCTACTGAATCAGAATCTCCAGGATTGCAGTCTACGAATCTGTACTTGTAAGACAGATCCTACATGATTCTCATGTACAGTCAAGTTGGAGGACCCTGGCTCGGAGGGGCACTCCTAGAACTCTGTATTTTAAATGTTCAGGCAAAAGAAAGAAAGAAAGACTAAAATGTTCAGACATATTCTGGCCATAAAGGCATGCCGTGAATAGACTATGAGCAGATGTCATTCCCTTTAGAAATTAGAAATTGTTTTCATAAAAATATAGATGTCAGCTTGTGCATGGAATTTAGAGAAAATATATTCAAAATAGAGTCTATTATATTAAGAGTTTTAAAAACATTGATAATGTATTCAAGAGAATAAAAAAGCTAGCCCCTTCTATGTAACACTTTAAAGCAAAATTTGAACAGGGCCTAACTAGGCTAAAATACTGAGTTGAAATTATCCATAAAAATATTCTGCAATTGTTTATACAAAACTGACTTTCGTAAACTATTCTTTTTCTTTTTTAATTGAATGACTCTTTCTTTATTCATTATGTTGAAGTAGTATACATTAGTTTACTACTTCAATTCAATTAAGACGGATTTATTTTTTTTTCTGGAGGACATAAAACCTTTCCACTGTTTATATAATCCAATCTTCCACCAGAACATAGAGGAAAATCCTCTAAACAGTTCCATGATTTTCTATACTTTTCCACCTCTAAGTTCTCTCATCCTGCCAGAGGCCCAGATTCTGGATGAATATTTATATTCATGCAGTGCTTAGAAAACCAGTAACAGATTTCAAAATCCAGCACACTAAATTTCAATTACTGAAGTGCCCCAAAATTGGCATCATAGATGGTCAACACGCCTTTTCTGATCTCATCAGGTTGCTCCTGGCCACACAACAAAGATTACCAGACAGCAAAATTACAGTTGGCTTTTGGCCACTCCACAGTTTGCAAAATAATTTCACTATAACACCTTCATGTGCATTTCTGGCTTGGTCCTGTTATTGCCTAACCCTGAGGGAGCCAGATCAGAGAACAGAGGCTCCAAAGTCAAGTGACTTATCCAAGTGTACATAATTAGTGGCAAAGTCCAAGCACATTACTTCCTACTATAGCACATAGCTGCTCTATAAGTAAAATCAAGATAATGTGCATTGATTATGAGTTGTCTATCATAATGCCACAATGTTGTTGAACGGGCTGCAGAATTCCACTTTATCTGTTCCCCCAGATAAAGCAACTCCTTGAACTAAAACGGAGCACAGGTTTTACACATCAGAGAATAGAAACCAAAGATAAAGCTATATATAGCCACTCCACCCTCTCCCTGCATCCCTGTCTGAATGAGGGCTACTTGTGCTGTCATCAGGCTCAGTGTAAATGCAACCTCTTCCAAGAAGCTTTTCCGAATCTGATGGCCAGAAAAGAAATCTCCTTCTGACTAGCTTTTCTGCCTCGCAGGAGAGCTAAATTCCTATCTTATCTTAATTACATATGATCCCTGACAAGAAAGGTACCACGTCTATTCATCTCTTTATCTTCAATGTGCTTAATATGTGCCTTCCAGCTAGCATGGGGTGAACTAAACCTCCATGCTCTCATCTAACCCAAGAATATCTTTTACAGTGTAATGGGGCAACCCCAAATCTGAGCGGGCTTGCATGTAATGTTCTTTATTCCAAAAAAAGTCACCCAGAGGTCCAGCAGGGAAAGACATTGGTTTATTAGAACTCACAGGAGGCACTGACAGTGGCTAATAGGTGAAGAAATAATGCAAGCCTCAGGACAGTACAGCAAGCAGTTTTATAATCAAGCAAATTAATTATACAAGTTGTTTTACCTGTTGTTTTACAATCACAATGATTACAGATGCAGCCCACAATGTTCTCAGCTCTGCTGGATCTCCAGTATCCCTTGACTCTTACTGGGAATGTGTGTATTCTGCAGAGACCAGTCTTGGCCAGAGGCTGCTCCCTGAGGAAGGGGGCAGAAAGAAGCCAGGTACTGGGGGAAGAGTCTAAGTCCAGTTACCTCACAAGTAGCAACTCATAAAGATGTCAGGAAATGTCGTCTATTCAATTTCTTCTATCTAGAGCTTAACACATCAATTTACTTGTACTCCATGGATAAGAACATATCTGGGTTGTAAAATATTTTTTATTTTAAAGGAGCGGATTCTACATAAGAGAAATATATTTTCTTTCTTTTAAACTACTGCCTTTCTTTCTGCCCTTTGCCAGCACATACAGAATAACTAGCCACTTCTGTTTGAAGAAGTGACCATATTTAGTTAACTCAATCCCTACAGCAAATGTTCTAGAATCTTCCATGCAAATATCCAAACCCATCTGTTTGAGTATTTTAGGAGCAGTAACCTCTTGGCCTCAGCTTGGGCATCTCTCAAATATGCATCTTGGCACAATCTCTCAACATTCTTGTCACAGTTTTTCCTCAGTAACTATATTAAGACGTTAAGTTAGTCAAGCATTTTATAGCCATGTCGACATCCTGAGGCTAGATCCAGTTGAAGGTAAGTAAATGGTTAAGACGGGATTTGTTGGGCCTTTAGGCCTTTACTAAACTCTCTTTTTAAATATCAAGACACTCTGAAGCTCTGAAATTCTAGGCTAAAACCCTAAAAACAAAACAAAACAAAACCCAGAGGTTAACAGAAGTGTAGCTCACCACCAGTAGGTACTACCAGTGTGGCATCCGCATTCTCTGTGAAGTGGTTTTTACCCCTTTCTAGCCTTTTCTCTCTCCTCCTCATGCTCACGCATTCCCCTCAGCTTTATTTAGATCAGGGTGCCTTGTAGAGATTGTAACCTGAATATCCCCATGTTTTGCCTATACAGTGCTGTATTATTCTCAGGATTAGTAGCCCATGTTAGAAAATTAGGAAGTTTAACCTCAAAATCTGTTTCTGGTTTTCTTTAAATAATCATAAGATCTGGTCAAAATGGCCCACACTTGCACAAGACAACAATGGTCTTGAGCTAAACTGTGGCTGCCTCCTTCCATAGATGATGCTTTCCAGTTCACCACAGCTCTCCTGGTCATTCACACATACATGTTCACCTCCTGAGCTCTGTAGGCATTTGTAGAAATAAATAAATATGACCATATTTCAGAGCCAACCTATGGAACCCCTACTGGGTAGTCAGGAATTTAAATCCTGTTCTGCAGTGTATCTGTATGTCAGAAACTGGAGGATATGTGTGGGTCCCCCAGCTTTTCAAAATAATTTAACACAAATTATGTATAGTCAGTGAGTTTCTAAGAAGGAGCTATAGGGTGAAGTGGTGGGAGGGTTAAGAGTGATCATGATTTGTTTCCCTGACACTTGTTATTTAGTCACAAACTTCAGGATTTGGGTACCAAAATCTCCCCCCTGACTTCCTTAGATGGTGTCAGCTGGGTCACAAAGAGGTGGTAAATCTGCCAAATTTATGAACATCTTAGAGAAAGTTGAACTTGGATCTCCATACCAGTTTGGCTCTACATAGTAAACAGACTTTTGGGAGAAAAACCTCATCCCAGTCATTCATTTATTCACTCATTCTTTCATTGAACAAATTTTTTATCAAGCAAAGTGCCTGCTCTCAGATTCTAGGAAAAGGAGACCTAAGGCACAAACAAATATGTATAAAAATGTCAAGTAGTGAGAGAGACTGGAAGAAAAAGTATATAAGTGTATATGTGTGTATGTGAGAGGGAGCTATGTTATTTTATCCAGGGCAGTCAGGGTAAAGCCTTTCACAAAAGGTGACATTTGAGGAGAGGTATGAGAGAATCAAGGGAGTTGGTGAAATCCACCATGGTCCTTCCCAAATATTACCTTTTCCAGAAGTCTTTATGGAGCAGCCCATTCAGAAATGCTCTATCTTGTCTCTAACTCTTATTGGAAGCTGCTTTATATCATATTTATTTGCTTCCATTCTCTCTGAAAGTAAATACTTGTGGTTGGTTACAATTATTTATTACTTGCTGCAATAAATGTTCAATTAATCTTTAATATAGGCCAGGCATGGTGGGCTCGTACTTGTAATCCCAGCACTTTGGGAAGCCGAGGCAGGAGGATTGCTTAAGCCCAGAAGTTTGAGATCAGTCTTGGCAATATAGCAAGACCCTGTCTCTATTTTTTAAAAAAATTTTTTAATTAAAAAAAATCTTTAATCTTTAATATGTATCTGATCTCTTAGAAAAATTTCCAGGTTGTTTTGGTGGGAGAAGGGAGACAAGAGAGGGGCAGGGAGTAAATATTTTTTTAAATAAAACACATTCAAAATAAGAGGCTATAAGTAAATTATATTACTATTTATTATGTATCATATTTCAAATACTCTTACATAAGAAATGAATAATCCAATGTAGTCCTTTGGAAAAAGTGTATTCTAAATGGGTCATTCCATAAAGATAGGCATCCAAAAAATAATCTCTTGATAACATTTTAAACTGGTAAAAAATTACAGAATAATCTACACTCTACAAAGATAATAACTCCATTTTTAGTATAGATATTGCTTTTTTAAGATTAAGGAAAGGCATGTTGTTTAGGATTAATAAGAAATGAGAAAGTTTAAAAGGCGCAAACTTTACCTTTCTTTGAAATTTGTTAAAAAAGAAAAAGTTGAAGATTAAGTTAGGATATGATAATATCTTAAATTTTATATTTTGCCCTTATTGAAATTGGCTAACTTAAGATTTCTATTAAAAACTTAAAATAAATCCCCCAAAAGTTAAAAAAACAAATAATTTTGTTAAATTAATTATAATCCTTTGATGTTTATGACTCATACTTGGTATACTAAACTCATTTTTCAGTTAAAGAAAATAACTGAAAAGACCATTATAGTCGTTCTCTTGTGAGGATTGAAAAACGTCTTCCTAAATAAACTAACTTGCTGTCTTGAAGATGGATTACTTCCCTAATGGTCAATACCTAGGTAAAATAAACTTTGGCAAATAGCATAATACAACCTATCAATTCTATGGCTAGTTACAAAATAACGAAATAATTTTCTAAAATACGTGGGTAGTCCCCACCTTTTGTAGCTTTGTCCTTTCATTCATTCATTCATTGCTCTAGAAGTAAGGCCATCACTCCACCTCTCACCATTTCTATCATCAGTCCTATTTTTAGAGATGGAAGAAGCCATGGAGACCATAGGAGGAAAAACAGAGGCCCAGAGGTTAATACAGGGTCACAAACTCCCATTAACTCCCTGCCACTTGCTCCTCTGTGGAAAGGTGCTTATGTTGGGATTACCAAAAGCAGCAAATAGCAATACCTTTATTTAAAACAAAGCTTACAAATGTTTGGCTGGCAACATGTTTTGGTTAGGCTCCCACAGTGTTTTTTTCTTTTTTAAAATGGAGATAAAACTCACATAACATAAAATTCACCATTGGAATCATTTTAAAAGTCTACAATTCAGTGGTTTTTATTATATTCGCAATGTGCAACCATCACCACTATCTAAATCCAGAATGTTTCCATCACTCCCACAATGTTCTAAGTTTTGTTTCTGTAATTAGTAAAAAAAAAACAAAGCACCATTAAAAAAAATCTTGTAAAAGTTGGGAACTTTCACATAAAAGTTCACATTTCTGGTTTCTCAGAAAAATAATATGACCTCCAGGCAACACTGAGGGAGGAGGATAGTCTACACAGTCTGTTCTTGCACCTGAGTGATTTCCTGGCCCCTGGAGGAATATGTATTAGCCACCCCTGATGGAAATGACAGGGGCTCAAACCATTCTGAATTCTTGGGTGTGAGACTCCATGATTCAAAGAGCTCTGTTCCCTGGTCTGCCAATTAAACTGAACTAGAAGTTTCCCAGCTTTGCTCTCCAACAGGATCCCTGGGCTTCAGTCAACTTCTATACTTACTTTTCCCTCAAAATGTTTTGCATTTTCCTTCCCAGAGTCTTTGCAGAAACCTCTCTCTTCACCTGAAAGGCCATTCTGTATTTACCTGAGCAACATCTTAAGCCCCAATCCTCTGAGTACCACCATCACAACTTGCCTGGCTTTCTACTTATTATCTGTACAGGTTGAGCACCTTAACTTGAAAAATCCCAAATCCGAAAAGCTGCAAAATCTGAAAGTTTTTGAGTGCTGACATGATGCTTGTTAAAGTGAAATGGTCACTAAATGTTTTGGATTTCAGATTTTTGGATTTGGGATGTTCAACTGGTAAGTATAATGCAAATATTCTAAAATTCAAAAAAACCCTGCAAATCTGAAATACTTCTGGTTCCAAGTATTTTATTTATTTATTTTTCTTTTTTATTTTAAATACGAGGGATACAATTCAGGACTAGGTATACAAATGTTCATTGTGCAGGTACCCTTGTTAATGAGGTGTTCCCCCACCCCCACCCCACCCGGCAGTTTCCCACTTCTACCAATCCCTTTCTTATAGTATTATGATAGTTGTTCAAGGTCCACTTATGAGTGAGAACATGTGATACTTGGTTCTTTGTTTCTGTGATAGATCACTCAGTATTAAAGACTCTAAGTCCATCCAAGTTGCTGCAACCCAAGCATTTTAGATAAAGGATATCCAACTTGTATTTTACTATTTTACTGTATTTACCCATGGTTATTTAATGTATTTTTATTTAAAAAAATAACTTCAGGCTGAGTGCAGTTGCTCATGCCTGTAATACCAGTACATTGGGAGGCCAAGGAAGGAAGATCACTTGAGCCCAGGAGTTGGAGACCAGCCTGGGCAACATAGAGACACCCTGTCTCTACAGAAAAATAAAAAAAAATTAATGTGGTGGCATGGGCCTGTAGTCCCAGCTACTCGGGAGGTTGAGGCAGAAGGATCACCTGAGCCCAGGGGGTCAAGGCTGTGGTGAGCCATGATAGTGCCACTGCACTCCAGCCTGGATGACAGAGTGAGACTTTGGTTCTCAAAAAACATAAAAATAAATAAAAAATAAAAATAATTTAACACAAAAGGAAACCACATACACTATGTGAATGTATGGAGGTACCAATTTGACACTACTTGCCTAAATATATCAGGCTCATAAAAACCATTTTAAAATATTTTAAAATCATAAAAATTAATTAAATGAGAAAAAACCCACCAACATTTTTAGTTTCTAGCCAGATATCGTTGTCTGCCAAAGGCCAGGAACCCCATATCTACCTGCATGGCACAAAAGTTGGTAAAGGGGCAAAGGTCACGTAGTACCAAAACAAGCATTCTCCATGAATGATGTGAAGAATACCAAGGAAACGGAAAAGGGACTGATCTTCTCATGATGTGATTGAGGATGATTTAACACTATGCTTGAAGACTCCCGAAATCATCTACTGTACCATCAGCAGCAAACACACCATACTTTGGAGAAATAATTACACTCCCATCTTTCTAAAGCTTCATGCCAACAACATGCATTTCAATAGTTCTGTCGCAAATATCTTAGCCACAGACAGTCCTTCTTAAGCCTCTCTAATCCAGATGTGGCATTCCCCTACACATATAACTTTCTCATGTGCATGTCCGATAACTCCTCTAGACTGAAAACTCCTCAATGACAGCAACAGGTCTTCCACGTCGTATATTCCTTCTTTGGCAACGGCTACTGGCATTAACACCTGGTCACTTTCCTGCTGTGTCCCTGTCTTGACATCCCCAGTGAGCAAAGTTTTGAAGTGACTTTTTAAAATGTCAAACAATCTTCTAAATGAAACAAAACATGTCTTAGTAGATGAAATGCCCAATATGGTGAAAGGCACAGGGATAAATACCTGCATGTCTTTGCTCCTTCTTACATTCTAGGGCATTCCAGAGTATCAAATACAATTACTGTTGGGAAGACATTCTTGTTGTACTAAGTAACAGCTATACTACTTAGGGCAGTTTTTGTTTTAAAGGAAAGTAAATGTGGCTAGCAGGCTGGGAAGTGGGGGTGGTTATGGTGTCTAGGCATCGTTTCTCAGGTGGATGAAGAGGCTGAGCACCTTCTGTAATGACTCCACGTGTCATGCATGCCCAAGAAGAATCCATTCCCACTACCCGGGTCAGCATGGTAAAACAGTGTTAACTAACATAATTTTAAAATATAGGCCAGGCATGGTGACTCACGCCTGTAATCCCAGAACTTTGGGAAGCCAAAGCGGGAGGATCGCTTGAGCCCAGGAGTTCAAGACCAGCCTAGGCAACATAGGGAGACCTCATCTCTACAAAAAAAAAAAAAAAAAATTAGCCAGGCATGGTGGCGCATGCCTGTAGTCCCTGCTACTTAGGTGGGAGGATCACCTAAGCCCAGGAGATCAAGGCTACAGTGGGCAGTGACCATATCACTGCACTCCAGCCTTAACTACAGAGTGAGACTCAACTCAAAGAAAAACAAATAAGTAAATAAAATAAATTTATATACTAAGATACAATTTATCAGATTGCATTTTTATAGTATATGAATCAATTTTCTAAATGACTGAAGTCTGTATAAAATCTATAACACACTATGGTATATTGATATACAATATACAATATACACAATATGGCATATTGATGTCCATTTTACAAAGCTAGGAATATAATTTTACTTAGTCAAGTGACTAGTAAGGTTTATGGTCATACCTTTGTTCTTGAGAAATATTATTGATCAAATCTAGCAGTTATTTTACATTAAGTTCTTGATAAAGAAGAAAGCCTCTAATTAAAACATCATTTCTATGGAGAAAAACAGCCTACTTTATTGAAATTTTCTTTTTGATATGATTTCTAATATTTTCATTGCTGCAAAAGGCAGAAAATATCTTAGGAAAATAATACTGAATTTAACTATAAGACATTAGACAATAATCTACCCTAACTGAACTGCTTCCCCCTTGAACTAGTTAGTGTCTTGCTAATTTTTCAGTTTATGCCATCCAGTCTACCCCAGCTTTGAAAAAGATGGTGGGAGGAGTTAATAGATTTGCCAAAAAGGAAGGGCTTTTTCTCTCACATTTTCAGCATTCATTTTTAACGCCTTTTGTTGATCTTGGAATGAAGGAAACAGATGCTACTGTTGGAAATGAAATGTGGTCTCATACAGTATTTTTAAGCTGTCAGCTGTACAGTTAGTCTTTATATAGGCAATGAACAAGTGTTTCTCTGTACCTTTATTTCCCTGAAATACACAAATACAAAAATGCCAGAACTCCACCCACATTCCAATGCAAGGCACAATCTACAACAAATACATAAAATGAATGCTGTCATATTTTCCTTGTTAATGAGTCAAAATAAAATATTTTTTCACTATAGTGTATAAAATAAAATAAAACCATATATCATGCTAACCCACCAACATTTATTTTGTATTTTATTTATTTATTTATTTTAAGTCGAGGTCTAACTCTATTGTCCAGGCTGAGTACAGTGGCACAATCATGGCTCACTACAGCCTTAACTTCCTGGACTCAGGCGGTCTTTCCACCTCAACTTCCCAAGTAGCTGGGACTACAGGAACATGCCACCATTCCCAGCTCATTTTAAAAAATTTTTTGTAACGATGAGATCTCACTATGTTGCCTAGGCTAGTCTCGAACTCCCACCCAAAGTGCTGAGATTACAAGCATGAGCCACTCTGCCTGGTCCCAACAAAATTTAGAGACCATGTATAAACAAATGTCTTGACACTCTAGCTAACGTTAAAAGAGAATTTAACTCTTGAATAGCAAGTATCTAGCATCTGTGAGGTAAAGAATTTTTCTTCCATTACATTTACATGATCACAGAATAGAGCAACCTTGGATATAGGAACAAAACGAAGTTACAGAGTCCTTCGGTTAAGATTATAAGTTTCAAAAGTAGGCCTTCATAATCTCCCAGTTCTCCAAGGTTTTCATGGCATCTAATAAAGTATTGACAGGTTAGGCACCGGGTCATGCTTTCTTGAAGTTACTTACAGCTCACTGCATTCTGATGGAGGGTGAAGAATGCAAAACATTTTTAAAATTTTAAATCATTAAGGGTAACTGAGAAGATGCTTGGAACTTTGGCTACAGACTGGTGTTGGGTCAGTAGAGGTCTTAGTTAACAGTTATTCATTTCTTTGTCTCTGGGCCCAAGTCTAGGAAAGGCCAGTGATTGGAGCCCTTCTGGTCACAGAGGTAAGATTTTCTTTATAGGCACAATTCAGACCATTTTGACCATTGGCTTGCCTTTATCATCCATTATCTGATAGAACATCAAGGCATGTGTATACGTAGTTAAAGAGACTTGAGGTCTTTAGATTAGTGTCAAAGTCCGATAAAGTCCATTTTTCGGCTGCCATGTATAAACGTAACACAGTTAAGCTAGTTGTTAAATGCATTCAGCACGTGTAAAGGCTTCCTTTACTCAGTTCAAAGAGTTCTATGTCTGGATTCATGCACTGTTTCTCTATTCCCCAATCAAGTAACAAACACCTTTCTCTTCTCTAATCTTTCACTTAAAAATTGATTTTTATTTTAAATTAGACTTAACAAGTAGTAAGTTTCTCTGGGCTCAACCTAAGAAGCTCCACAGATGTGTAATTCCACTGAATTAGAACAGATAGCTGCTTTTGTGGCAAAACAAATACACAATCCTATTTAAAAATAAAAATAAAAAGAGGTAGAGCACAGTGGCTCTCGCCTATAATCCTGGCACTTTGAGGGGCTGAGGTGGGGCAGTATTGCTTGAGCCCAAGAGTTGCAGACCAGCCTAGGTAACATAGCAAAACCTCGTCTCTACAAAAATTTTTTAAAAAATTAGCCAGGCATGGTGATATGCACCAGTAGTCCTCAGGAGGCTGAGGTGGAAGGATCTCCTGAGCCGAGGAGGTGGAGGCTATGGTAAGCCGTAATCATGCCACTGCACTCCAGCCAGCATGACAGAGTGAGACTCCAATTCAAAAAAAGAAAGGAAAATAAAAGCAGCCATTTCAAATACAAAGGTTGCCTAAAACACTACTTTTTCCCATTGCTGCCACAAGATGTGCCAGAAGTTTTCCAACAATAAAGTGTGTCTATCCCAAATTTAGAAGACAACTCTTTTCAGTTTCCACCACTTTTCAGCAGAGTAAAAAGTAACCCTGTTAGCAACCTCCACCAGCCTAGACAGACCTGGTGTGGGTAAGGTCCTTTGGGGGTGGGTAAGTGGTTCTGTCTGCTTAGAGTTTTGGCCTGAACATTGTGATTCAAAACACAGACTAGGAGACAATATCATACACACAGGCTCAAAGGGAACCAGTAAGAAAAGGGCCCTACCAGGCCTTCCTAAACATCACCCGACATGCACAGCACATTACAAATGCCCAGTGTGGTTTTAGAGGACTGGTGGCACCATGGGTGGTGTAACTATCTACTGAGTACAATATCCTCCTATATCTAAAATCCAAGTGATGAGGCCAGAGGCACAATAAGTATCAATGTTTGGATGATCCACGAATCTCATGAAAACCACAGAGATCTTAATTTTGCAAAATATTTTATACTCTGAACCACATGCTTATCCTCACACTTTATCAGTTACCAGGCATTTTCTGTTTGCCTACAATGCATCCATAATCATAAAAACTAGAAAAATCTTACCAGCCACTTCCAGGTCCAAGAGCCTTGATTACTACCAAAGCTAAAGGAAATTAAAATTTCAGAGCAGGAAATCATTTTACTCAATGAAAGCTTGGCTTATGTAAACAGTTCCCTTTTTTTCCTCTGAAAGCATCCTATTGGAACAGGTATAAGGTATGTGGGGCACAAGATTTCTGTATTTTCCAAAGACCAGATTTTTGTCAAGCTCTAATACAAGCAAAGCAGGGGATACTCTATCCTGCTCCGGTCATGAAAAGGAGGAGCTTGGGAGTACAAGCACTTCAGGGACATAGCCACGTCCTGTCCAAGGACAGTAACCGTAACCTCATTCTTTATAAATATGGTTTATTTCCAAACTTGACAAATAAAGCCTAATTGGGTCCCTAAAGATGTCCCAAAGAATCATTATTCACTTTACCTTAGACCAAACTAAAAATATTTGCACGCATTTTTTTTTTTTTTTTTTTGAGTTGGAGTCTCACTCCATCACCCAGGTTGGAATGCAGTGGCACGCTCATGGCTACCCCAATGTCAACCTGCTGGGCTCAGGCGATCCTTCTGCCTCAGCCTTCCAAGTGTCTGGAACTACAGGCATGCACTACCACGCCCAGCTAATTTCTGATTTATTGTAGAGACGAGGTCTCGCCAAGTTGCCTGGGCTGGTCTCGAACCCATGGGCTCAGGCAATCGACTCGCCTTAGCCTCCCAAAGTGCTGGGATTACAGGCTGAGTGAGCCACCAAGCCCAGCTGCTTTTTGTCTTTTAAATCATCTTTCCCTGGCATAGTTTCTCATTTGAAAAACAAATAGAGGCTTGAAGGTTAACACATGCATGGAGTTAAGAATTCAGAAACAGAAACACTTTTTTGTTGTTGTAGACACTCTCATCTAATAAATGCTGTGTCTAATTTAGCATTTCATAAAATGTGGTGTCAAGTCTTATTAAATCTTATACACACATCCACAAATACTGCTTAGAATAGGCACAAAAAAGAAGAGAATGTTTTTTTATTTTTTCTTCTTCACTTAAGGGAGAGGAAAGAAGATTACTGGAGAGATAGCAAGAAAAAAATAAATTAGGAACTTACTTTTAAAGTCCTGAAACAACAGCTGTTGGCAACAAGATGCCAAAAAAACCTTTTGATATCTGTCTAAATAATATGATTCTTTCTGAGTTACTAAGGGTCAACCTGACAAAAGATATCTAATAATTACTAGATAGGCTGGGCTTGGTGGCTCAGCCTACAAATTACAGCACTTTGAGAGGCCGAGGTAAGTGGATTGCTTGAGCCCACGGGTTCGAGACCAGCCTGGGCAACTTGGCAAGACCTTGTCTCTTACAATAAATCATAAATTAGCCAGGCATGGTAGCGCACGCCTATAGTTCCAGCTACTTGGAAGGCTGAGGTGGAAGGATCGCCGGAGCCCAGCAGGTTGGCGTTGGGGTAGCTGTGAGTGTGCCACTGCACTCCAGCCTGGGTGACAGAGTGAGACTGCAAATAAAAATTTTTAAAAAAAGAATTATTAGATGGATTGGAATTAACCTCTGGGGGGGGAAATGCTACTTCGAGTGGGCCTTACATTCAAGAAGACAAGTCCCCCAGTGCACCCAGGCACAAGCTTGCTATTTTCCATTTAAGCAGCTTCATAGGCAGGGGAAGATTATTTCACCATTACCCCACCTCAGAGGTGGATGATTTAAAAGGAGCTAAAGATAAAAGAGGTAACAAGGAGAGAATATCAACTCTAGCTGATTCTCATGACTATTCAAATATCCTCTTATTTTATTTTTAAAAACCAACAGAACACTAACACAATGAAATAAGTTTCAATCTGTATAATAGAAAATGTCAGGTGAATTGACGTCCTGGAAAAAAGTGAGAAAGCAAAGTGGTTGGCTTTGAACTTCAACACTCATCAGACATGCATGTTGAAATGAGTGACAAAGACCTATTTTGTCCAGAAATCCCCCATTTTATTTTTAAGCCTGGAAACTGGTTGGTCATATCTATACTAAACACTTCCTGTTCAGGGGCATGCTAATGGCAACAAACTGCCAAGTTATCAGCTGCCTACATTTAGTCAATTGAGTTATTCATGGAATAAAAAACAGCATCAAACATTTTTAAAAATCTGGCTAACTGAAGCTGTGAAAAATACACAATGAACCAGGTTTGACTGTTTCACAAAGTAGGGATAGATGGTGCTACAAAAAAAATAATAAAACAGACAATACTACTTTAAGACACTGTTTGCTGGTTGATCCTGCACTATTCTAGCACAATTACCAAATATAACACTTCTTCCACTCCCATCCTCTTCAAATAAATAGTCCAACTGACAATCCACGTTCTCATTTTTTAAAATGCCTAAGACTGTAGAATGACTCAAGGGACTAAATGACAAAAACAACAACAAAAAAATCAATTCATTTACTTTCTTTTAGTTTGGTCCAAAAACATTTTAAAGGAAGGGTTGCCTGAAAATTTAAAGAAACAGGAACTCAAAGGACTAAAACAGATCAGGAATGTACACTTTATCAATAGGTCTATTGATCATTTTGTTACATTAAGAATCCATCTTTGGGAAAGAAAGGAAAACAATTAAGGATTGCAAGAATGACTCTTTCCCCAGCAGCCCTGAGGGCTATGCCAGGCTTCAGATAGGCCGCCTCTCCCAGCAGCAATTATAATTTACCTGATTAACCCTTAAACATGTTGAAACAAGCACGTTCCACTGCTGAGACATACAACCAACAGTTCCCCTCCCCCACACCCTTCCCCAAATGTAGAGAGGGCAACCCCAAAGCATGCTGGGATAGGCATCAAGGACAGGAATGTCAGGTAATAGCTAATGGACTTCTAGGGTTATCAGTTTGATCATCAAGTCAGAGCTATGGTCCAGTGATCCAAATGACTTAAGCCAGTCTATCCAATAAAAACCCTCCCCCTGAAATTCTTCAGGAAGTCTGCTTACCATCAGACTTGTTAAGGAGGGAAACCCCCAGAAGTTAGTATAGCTTTACTGGGAGCGGGTGATGGCCCTATCCCTCCAACAGCCACTCACCACTGGCCTTCCAGAAAATGGATGGCACAGTGCAGCAGACTGTTTTGAAATGGTTCCCACAAGGTAGCACCACAGCTTTTCTAATTCATCATCAGCAGTTTGTGAGTTTTTCTGAGGAAATCATTTTTATAACCCAGTAAGAAAGTTACTAGAAATCCTCGCCAACACAACACAGCCCTGGTTTCTGACTAGCCCCAGTTTAGCTGCTGGAAGAGCAGCAGCATTCCTCAATGTCATGTCCTTTTCGACTGGCCTGAAAAGAGCTTCTGTGTCCTCTGATTGCCATTATTTCATTGGCTTCAAGTCTGCATAGTACTTTGGAGACCAGCACTCCATCCTACTTACTGTTAACTGCAAAATCAAAATAAGCAAACAACCAAAACTTCTTATCCTAGTTACAATGGTTTCTTGCCTAATTATACCGCAGCTCACCTCTTGAGCTCTGCACAGGTTACTCCCCATACCCCCATTGTGGAGTAAATCCCTCACTCCCCCTCTCTCTCCACACTCCTACATCTTCCCTCGGAGACCCTGCATCAGGTCTGGATTCCCACCTTGTGGTTTTCATCCCCTCCTACTCCCTATTCCCCATGGCTCCCAATCACTAGTTCTTCCTCATTGTTCCCTTGGAAATTTGAAATCTGCCAAGTGGTCACTCCCTTGACTTCCTTTGCTATTCTGTTCCCCAATAATTCTTTCCTTTTCCTTTCAGTAGGTGCTACTTGTCCCAGAATTCTATCTGCTTCCTCAAAAATTCTCCTGAGAGATTCTTTCTTTAATATCTGCTTTCTGTGAATACTAAGCCCAATGTTTAGACTCATAATATTGAAAAGGGGAACATTTTCATTCTAAACATTTTGTAACTGACTTAGTAATTCTCATTTTAACCCTTGGAAGGTGAAAATGTTTTTATAAGTACTTAACAAGAAGGAGAACACTCAGTATACTAATATTTTACTTTTATCAAATAACTTCACAGGAGGAAAAAGTTTTTTGGGGCAAACCCACCTTTCTCTGTTTTTTAGAGAATCTGAAATGAGGACTTCTTAATTGACGGAATAGGCAGGCCCAGGCAGGGTTCTGGCTTTGGGCATGATTATGAGCCTCCTTATTTATATACCACCTCCTGAGTAAAGCTGTCTGAGCACTGAGCTTTACACAAACATTATCTCATTGGTTCTCACAAGGAATAAGCCACCTAGCATATTTCTACTGGTGTGGCAGTTGCTTACCACCTTGGGAGAAACTGAAAATTTCTCAGAATGGCTCAGCTTACCAGTGTGGCCCAAATCCTACTTAAATTTTATAAGACTAAAGTCCTAAGCATTACAGATTATATACCAACTCTAGGGTACCCCTGGCAGAAGCATCAGCAGTTTTCTAAGACATGTGCTCATGTCACAGATGAGGTGAGAGGAAATAAATTAGGCAAAAGAGAAGAGAGAAAAAGTCTCTAATTCTCAGAGTGGCCAATGCTTTTCCCAGTTTGAAGAGCTGTGTGTGACACTGTGATATAATAAAATATATATATTTGGTCTTCATTCCTGGCCAGAGCTCCTAAAACCATTGATAAGAGTGGCAGGTGCATCTTTTGTTATAACATTTGGTCCCCAGTTCCTGTCCCAGAGTCCTACATATCTTGGAATTTCCCAAGTGAAAGGTGTGAGGGGGTGTCTTTTTGTTATTCATAATATAACAAGTCTGTTTCAACCTTACTTGAGTCAAGGAGGTGACTCATAAACCAGAACAGGGGACTGGTCACCAGAGGAGCCAACAAGGTGATTGGAGAGTTAAGATTTCAGGCCCTCCACTCTGGGCAGGGGAGAGGGGCTGGAGATTAAGTTCAATCATGAATGCTCAATGATTTCATCCTGTATGGAGGTACAGGGGATTGGCAAGCCTGGAGAGGGCATGGAAGCTCATGCCACCCCACCATAACTTGTCCTCTCTACCTCTTATATTTGACTCTGAGCTGCATCCTTTATAAATGTTTCCCTGAGTTTAGTGAGCAGTTCTAGCAAATCACTGAACCTGAGGAGGGAGTCATGGGAACCAACCCCAATTTATTGTATAACCAGTTGGTCAGAAATATGGGAGGCTTGAACTTGGGATTAGAGTCTTGCAGAACTGAGCCCTTAACATGTGGAGATTTGCCCTAATTCTGGGCAGTTCGCATCAGAACTGAGTTAAATTACAGGAAGAATTGGAAAATTGGTTGGTGTGGGAAGAACCTTCCCACTGTTGGTGTCAGAAGTGTTGTGAGTGTATGGAAAACAGTTGTTTTCCTATTTAAGTGGAATTATATGTCCTGTCTACTGTCACTTGTTACCCTCATGCACTAGTGCCCATTTTGTATGATGCCACAGGGAGAGGCCTGTAGGCAGTGCTTTTCCACACACTGATTCGAGGTGACTGGTAGAGTTCAGGAAAGAAACCTATGGATGACGAGGGCTTGGAAAGCATGCAGACATGGCGATGATGGCTAGCTCCTTAGGAGACAGGAACCCTTGCTCACAGCAGGGGCAGTCACCTCCTGGGCCTTCCGTGCCTTCTCTCATTCCCTTAGTCACCTGCTAAGTACTGGCTGAACATCCCTTAGAAGATGAGCTCCTCAAGCCCAGGATCCTGGCTTTCACTGAGCCAAATTCAGCTGAGGCTCAAAAGGAAGACAAAGCAGTCTTCCACGGTACCTCTCGGCTGACCACTGCCTCCACCGGCCTCATCCTCCTGGCTTCTAAAGCCCTATTCTCTCTTTGTTCCTTTTTAACCATTTGAGCGACTCCATTTCTGTTTCATTTATTGGTTTCATCTACCTCTTTCTCCTGTAAAAGTGGGTGTTCTGGGAGGCTGAATCCACAGCTCAGCCCTCTTCCAGCTCTATAGCTTTCCCCTTAGACATCACCTCAGGGGTGTCAACTCTCCCTTTGTGACTGGCTATTCACATACTTTCTTGTCCAGGCTTCTTATACCCAGGCTTGGTCTTGTCCTCAAGACCAACCTATGGTTCTTGTCAGCTTGGCATTCCTAAAACACTACTCTGCATCTGCTCTCTTCTATCCAGTTCAAAATCCTCAAATCCTAAAAATAATGTTGTCTTCTTCCTAGTAAGTTCTTGGGTATAACAAGTCTAGTATCAAGGCTCCCATTTTTCTGATAAGGAAACTGAAGTTCAGAGAGACTAAGTAGCTACTGAGTGTTGCACAGACAACCAAGGACAATGCCAAGAGTAGTACTAGGTTGGAAGTGGTGGCTCATGTCTGTAATCTCAGCACTTTGGGAGGCTGAGGCAGGAGGATTTCTTTAGGCCAGGAGTTCAAGACCAACCTGGGCAACACAGTGAGACCTCATCTCTACAAATAGCTTTAAAATTAGCCAGGCATGGTGGCATGCACCTATAGTCCTAGCTACTTGGAAGGCTGAGGCAGGAGGATCATTGGAGCCCAGGACTTCAAGGTTGCAATGAGTTATGATCACACCACTGTTTTCCAGCCTGGGTGACAGAACAAGACTCTGTCTCAAAAAAAAAAAAAACCCTAAAAACAAAACAAAATAAAAAAAAATGTACCAGTCTCCTGACTCCTAATGCCTGGTCTGTTACCTACAGTGTCCCCCTGGGAAGTCCAGCTTAGTCTGGTCCCATGCACTACTACAAAATCACCCACTAATGCCCTCTGTGAACTATGTACACCAACTTCTTTAAACTTCCTTCCTGATCCCAGCATATAAGACATGTAGTTTCCCTGTCTGTCATACTTTGTTCTTTCCTCTCCACATGCTTAAAAGATCTAGCTGAAGTATAAGCTACCCTTCTGTGAGGTCACTGCTGCTCACCAAGACTTTTGGTAAATACTGCCTCTTCTAGATTCTTATAAGGTCCACTCTGTGATTCTCTGAGCTGGACTCATCTGAAGTTCCCTGTCTTGTATTTTTGTCCCATGAATGCACATGTGCTGTGTGTTAAGCTCCAAACCAGAGGTTCTCTGAGGGCAGGGTCACCCCCATACACACCTCTGCTTCCCCTGGCCCTGCTGAGGAGGTACTGACTCCATCAACACTAGTTGCTACAAGTATCTGAGGCCCGGGGAAGGCAGTGGGAGAGGGACTGCACTCTGGAAGCAGGAGTCTACTGGACTGTTCATGGCAGGCAGAACAGTCTGTGTTTCTGGGGACACTTCTGGCCCTCGGCTGCTCAGCTAAAGCTGAGCAGCCCACATGAAAACATATACCAGAACAAGGTGAGCTGGCATCAAGCAAAAACGTTATGTCAAACTGGAAGGAAAGTTCATAAACTACTTATTTCCTTCTTGACAGTCAACCCTGTCTTGAAAAAATTAGACATTAAGGCTTCAGAAGACTAAAGCTATGGTAGTCACGTAGGACATTCTGCTTAGTAGCCTCTTTGGTACATCATCCTATTAAAAGAAACTTTGTTCCTAGTTATTTATAAAATGGAATATTGTTATTTGCTGCAAAGCTGGAGAATGTACTACCATTAAGTCCAAAGACGACGTTATATACACAAACACAACCCCACCCTTCTCCCATCTTTAAAATTGTAAATACCATAAGGTACCAGCCTAATAACGCAGACTTTGCACAGTCTTAAACGCCCAGAGCAGCACTCTCTTAGTAATTTACTCCCAACTCACAGTTAGTCAGCCAGGACAAACTACTGCCCTGCATCTACCTCTTTTTCAAGGGTTGTAAGCCCTTAGAACAAGATCTAAGCAATTGCTCTTTCAGACATCTTTGTCTGTGGTTGGGGAAGCAGTGGGCTGCAACCCCACAGCTGCTTCCTGAAAAAGGTGTTCTGGCTCCCAGAATGCACCAGGCCTGCTGCAGTAAGCTCTGGGGTAGTGGGCTGTGTGATGCTCATCTGCTCCTGCAACAGCATGTCCTGTGTCGGAATGCTCACCCCCTTCCCACCCACCCACACACACCTTCTCCCCAAGGAAAAGTCTCCCTACCCAATCAGCATCCTCAACAGCTAATTTTTACTAAATGATATTCTCAGTGGAATGAAAACAAGTGAGCTCACTGTTTACCTGCCTCTCACTTGGCCTACCACTTTCAAAACCCCAGATCTAATAGGGTCTACTTGCAGAACTAAATCTTATTTTACAATGCCATATCTTTTATTCTCCCGAGTCGCACATGAGAAGGTGAAATAGGAAATCTCCATTTGCTCAAACATTCCATTTAGGTTTTGTGAATCCCTCCAAAAGACAGTGAATGACACCCATACAAACAGATTAGATCTGTCCTGCTTCAAGGCGATTTCATGCAAAAATCTTGGGTGCTACAACCTGTGTTTGCAAAATCTTTGCTGCAAAACCCATATTAAAGAGGGTAGAAAGGGACAGTCACCTTGCTAGATTCTCAGTGCCTTATCTCTAAAATGAAGAGGACAGAAGGATCTGCAAAGTTGCTTTTAACTCTAAATCATGGTGATTCTATGTGTATTTGTAGGGGGAATCATTTTAATTACAAAAGACTTCTCACGGTGGGCCTTTCTTAAACATTAAAGGTATATATATATATATGATTTGGGCTTACTTTAATTCAGTTTACATTTATTTTTAACAGCAATCCCCTAAAAGAAGAGAAGTCTACAACCATGCTCATCTCACTGAGTTCCAAGTTGTTAGCATAAAGACAGAAATGTTGACAAATAAACAGTTTGTGGCAAATCTAGCAATTCTACATTAATCTGAAATGAACCCACTAGGTCCTGAGATTTTCTGGTCCTACTGCATTCTCTTTCACCCATCCACTCTTTCGCTAGTTCCTGGATTTTCAACAGCCAGGAGCAGGAATGTTAATCGCCTGTGTCATCCTGACTGTTCAACAGCATCATAATTCAGGAGCAAGAAAGGAATGATGTATATTCAGTCTGATGAAAATTTCAGAAGCAAAAGCCCAAATATATTTAACTTTCCAGAGCTGGAAGTGCCGGGCAATGCCAAGTTATCAAGTGATGTCCACTGTAGTGTATGACAGATCTCTAAATGGATTTTCCACTTTTAGTCCTTGTCAGCACACCACACTCCAAGGCTAATGACTACATAAAAGGAAACAGAGAGTCACGTCAAAGTCCGGTGTTTAAGAGCATATGCTGTACCTTTTACATTATGTATGACATCAAGGTCAGCCGTACCAAGTGTCATAGTTTCATCAAAGCTGAACCATTGCTTTAACTAACCCTTCCCTCTTCATTCCCTCTGCAAAGCAAGGGCTGGGGAATGGAGGAATTAGTGGAGAAAAATGGTAAAATAATGCTTAGAAATGACAGACATTCTAAGCTGCCACACCATGTGAGGTTAAAATAGTGAGAACACTCACAGTTTGGCAGCTTATACAATAGCACCAGGATTCTTTATTATAGAAGAGGATATTCGTCACTACCATGGAACAACTGAATTTTTCTCCTCTGATAGATGCAGGGCCAGGTATAGGTCCCATTCTTTCTAGAAGAAGTCTCTACTCTTCATTTCCCCAAGGAGTTATAACCACCAGTAGGTGGGATGATGCTGATCCTTAGGCCCCAGAATGTTCTACAAGGCTGCCTGCCGGCATAGTGTACTTGTGAGACAGACTTTAGGCGTACGGCTATCCTGGCACTAGACCTCAGTCAATTGATCAGCAAGCAGACTGATCAAAACGAGCTTCCTGATCAACCCACTGAGACCCCAGCTATGGCAGACTACCATGAAATAGACTAAAAGTGACCTGGAACCCAGAGAAAGCACTGCATAAGTACTGAGGAACAGGTTAGGCTCCTGTTAAATGATATCTAAACCAAGGAAGGCTACAAGGAGGACTACAATTGAGAGTGCAAATGCCTATGTGTAATCCCCAATTAATGCATGTCTTATCATTGGGAGATATGACAAATTGACCAAGTGGAATACAACTGTGGTGAGGACCAGTCTCTCAGATTTTAAAGCAACTTGAAACTCAGCAGATGCTACAAAGTAGCCTAGTTGTTACAACATATCAAAATTAACAGAACCTTGTCTCACTTCAATGACCAGGGAGAACATGTTCTCTATTCTCAAGCTGGCCACTGTGCAGGAAGTGATGTCTCTCCCTGGTCCCACCGTACTTGGGTCCCTCTCACTTCTGTGAACTTCAGGCACATCCTACCCAGCCCTGCATGGCTCCTAGATCTTCGAGGAGCTAGAACGATGCACTTGAGAATCCCTGCCTGTGTTCCTGGGTAGCTGCCAGGAGGCGGGAGGTGACAAAGACAGCCAAGACTGGGCTCTTCTCTTCCTCCTCCAAGACACCTGGTCTCTCCACTCCTTGCTTCTCTAACTGGGGTACACGCAAACACAGGACACAGAGAGCATCTTCCTGAGTACCAAGCTTACTTAAAGATGAGAGAAAGCAGATTTTGGATATTACTGTAAGTTCTGTGTAAGGGATGAAAGCACATGCTCTATGGTTTGTCAGCCTCAGTTCAAATCCTGATTTCATCCTTTCTGGCTTTGTGTTTTTAAGTTACAGTTTTTTAATCCCTCTGAATCTCAGTTTTCTTAGTTATTAAGTGGAATGAACACAAAGAGTTATTATACAGATATTAAATGAGATAATATACATGAAAAGATGTTTACACCACGTCTGACATGTGAAAGAGCTCAATACATTTTAGTTTCAATATTGCTTCCTCAGTCTTTAAGGAAATTGGAGATGCTGGCAAGCCTCTTTGGGCCCTGACCCCAGTGATCAAAGACACACGCTTGTTTTGCCTCTGCTATATTAAGAGTAGTTTAGTCGAAAATTTAAGAAACCCTAAAGAGGTTTGTCCTCTAGGTTTGGACGGCACTATTCGTACAAAGTGAGTCTAGACAACTTCTAGGCAGTGCTCTAAAGGTTCCAACATATCATGTAAACTAGTTTTAAATGAATGAATTAATTTAATGAGGCTTTATTAGGCCCTCCTATATGAGAGGCCTTGTTTGGCACTGGGGACTCAAGGGGAAAAAATGCACAAACCTTGTTGTCAAAAAGCTCATAACGAAATGGAGACAAATGAAAAGTGATAACCATAATACAGGAAGAAAACACAGTACAACTGAGTGAAGTACAAGGTGTTATAGAAACACCCTGGAAGAGCATCTACTCCAAACTGGGTCCAGTTGGAGTATTACCCACTTGAGGATGGGCAAGAAAGTGATCCTAATAAAAGAAACATCACTTGCTGGGGGAATGAGGAAATCAGTAAGTTGGGTAATACCAGAGTTCCATGGGCCAGTCAAGTGGTACAGTAGCTACTTGTTCTGGAGCTCCATGTTAGAACTCCTCTCCTATTTTGGAGAAGCACCCATTTTGCAAGTAATTGTAGAAGTCAGACCCCTATCTCCCAGTACCAAAACTAGAACCAGAAGTTCCTTCTCCCACAACATCATGGGGCGAGTACACGACCTAGCCTCAATCAATCAGATGGCTTACATCTGAAATTTTAAATGTTGAAGATGACAAAATACTAGCCATATCAGCAGTAACAGAACTGAAACATACAGCTACAGTGAAGGCAGTGGTGAGGTCCTATTTAGGCAATTCTTGGGTCACTGGCTATATTTCTGAACGTATTTTCAGAGGTGAATCTTCTAGTCTTTTAGCAGATGTGTGAACTATACAATATCCTTCCAATAAATGTTACTGCTTATGGTAGCAGGAATCAACTTCCATTTCTTGCAACCAAGAACCCTGATGTACTCTATAATAGAGTACAAGTGCCAAAGGCCTGAACTGGGGGAGGGACAAGGAGGATACATAGAAGAAGATGTCTCCAATAGATAATGAGAATGAAGTGCCAGGTCTCTGTGACCAGCTGGAAGCAGAAGATAAAGGAAAGGACGGAAGTAAGAACAACTTCCAGATTTTTAGTCTGGAAGCCAAAAAGTGAATAATGATACAGTCAGTGAAAATACAGGAGGATCAGATGTGTGAATGGCAGAAAAAGATAGGCTCAATTTAGACTTACTGAATTAAAAGTGCCTGTATGACATTCAAGGCATGATGTCTACAAGAAAGTTGGCTGTACAGGTTGTTCTTAGAAGAGCCCAGCTAGAGGTCTTGGAGATTAGAATGAAACAGCCAGAAAAACAAAGGGAGACCAGGAAGGTTAGTGTCATAGAAACCAAGGAAGGACATTAAGACTGAAGACATCCTGGTCTCCTAGTGTCAAAAGCAGTTAAAAAAAAAAAAGTCAAGTCAGGACAAAAAATGTGAATGTAGGGTCACTTGTGATTTTAGCACCTAGGAAGTCACCTAGTAGTTTTGGCAAATGTGATTTTTTGTGAAATAGGGAAGAAAAAGACAGACTTCGGTGGGATGAGGGAATGACAAACAGTGAGAAAAGAAGAACTATGCAAAAGTATTTTATTTTATTTTATTTCATTTCCTTTACTTTAAAGTTGAGATAAGCAATGCCCAAAATTGGACATTCATTCATCCATTCAATTTAATGAACACTTCTTATTTTGTAGGTCCCAGAGACACAGTGAGGAATAAAATAGACATGATCTTTCCCTGGAGAGCTTGTGGTCTAGAAGAGAAGAGATGTTAAACAGCGTGGTAAGAGCCAGCAATGAAAGGAATAGGTGCTCTAAGGGAGGGTGACAGGGGATCTGAGTTTAGGTTGGGAGTTTAGAAAAAGCTTCTCTGAGGAGCTGACCAAGAAAAGGAGGTCAGATGGAGAAAAGGATATTTTGGGCAGAAAGATGAGCAAGTGTCAAAGTCCCAGAATAGGGAGTGTGAGCTCATCTATAAGCAGAAGGGAAGGAACCCAGAAAGACATGGGCCGACTGGTGCAGGAGGAGCCCAACATGGAAGGAGTGCCATTCTGCAGAGTGAGTGACACCTGTTCCACAGACACCAGAGGGTGGGTATGGATGAAGGTGACTCTGTCAGTCTGGGAGGAAGAAGTTGAGTGTGTCATTTAATGCCTACTGTTTTTCTTTGTGAAATAGCAGGCCTGGTGAGGCATGAGAGAAGTGGGTGGGGAAATAGCTCTTGAGGGCAATGGAGGAGGGAGCTGAACTCACTCACTACTCAGTGCTCACTCCTTTCCAAGTCCTCACAAAGTGACTCCCCCTTCACAACAGCTTTCTCAATTTCTAGTACCAAAGCTGTGATAACCAGGGCAAAGGATGCCTAGATGCCCTGTTGCTTTAGCATTGGAGAGCTTCTCAGAGATCTCAACTGCCAGTTACTTTTATTGCTTCACAATTAAGTAATTTACTCAGGAAGCAACTAAATGCCAAATATGTGGCTATCAGCCTATCTCCCCAGGAAGCCCCCATCCACTGGAAATTGTTGATATCCTCTTTTCAACGGCATTCCTCTAGTTAATAAAATAAGTTTCTTGGCTAGGCGCAGTGGCTCATGCCTGTAATCACAGCACTTTGGGAGGCCAAGGCAGAGGAATCACTGGAGCCCAGGAGTTCAAGACAAAAAATAAAATAAAATTAGCTGTGTGTGGTGGTGCATGCCTGTAGTCCCAGTCACTCAGGAGGCTGAGGCAGAAGGGATCACCCAAGTCCAGGAAGTCGAGGCTGCCGTGAGATGTGATTGTGCCACTGCACTCTAGCCTGGGTGAGAGTGAAGCTCTGACTCAAAATAAATAAATAAATAAAAAAAATATGAATTTCTTCCTTCACTTCCCTTGCTTTCCTATTCATTTTATGTCTGGATATCTTAAACTTATTCTGTTTTTACTAAAGAAAGACCTGTATTATTTTTCTGTTTAATACTTAAGCACAATCACCTATTCATTGGTAAGGAGGCAAAATCGAATCAATTCTTTAGGAGGTGGCTATAGGCTGGGGATAAAGGTTCAGCATCCCTGGCATGGAGTCAAGTACATTTTAAGTTATGATGGCTTAACAATATCTTCAGTCATTTGCTTCTACATTCACGCATATACAAAAATATGTTGGCCTCCAAGGACTTTTGACTCTGACTTAATATTTTTTTCAGATTCAACCCCAAACAAAGTACACTAGTCTCTCACTGCAGTTCAGAATAATGACTTAAAAGTATTTCCCATTACAGCAAATCATGCATGAAGCATCCAAAGGCAATTTTCTTGCAAGACATTGTGAAGAGCTCATGGTGATCTCACACTAAAATGGGATAAATAAGTCCACCAGGAGGAAAAAAAAATAGCTCAGTATAAGAGGTTTAAGAGGAGGGAAAAGAGTAGTAAGGATAGAGAAGTAAGATAACTGAGTTATTTATACAGCATAGCTCCCTTTGTAGACATCAGAGGGGTGGTAGCTATACAAAGGGTTATAGATCACAGTCAATAGCCAGTCTTGCAGAAGTTGTCCAGGACACACATGCACATAAACACACACTCATCTTTTATTTCCTGGCAGAAGCTACAATGATTCTATCTGGTTAATCATGTATTTGCTCAATTTCCCTTAAGAGTTATTCAATACCATACTCTAATTGCTGTCACTTTAAAACTCTAGCACTTCAGATTAAAAGAAACATTCTGGGCTTTCTTTAAAAAGCAGAGAGGCCAGATCATTTGTGGCAGATTTGCAGAACATAAATGATGGCAAGTGGAGGGAATGTGAGGAGCTGCAGAGGGAGCCCATTAACGTCTTCACACTCCAGACTGCAGGCTGCTTCCAGTGCAGGGCGAGCAGGGAAGACAGAGGAGGGGAGACCATGGATATTGCTCCAGTGTATAATACAAACTTTGAGAAAATTTTGGGGCTACTTTTTCCACTTTCCCTCTACTCTCTCATTGTCAAAAAAAAAAAGACGGAAAACACGTCTAGGAGAAAACACCAACTTAAGTGCTATTGGTAATTCATATAAAAGTTCACTCTTGGATTCTTTCAGTCAGGTTCCTTATTCGCCTTCACTACTATTGACTTTCAAGAAATTGCTGTAATAAAAGCACAGAAAAAAGCACCTTTCAGCACATAGCTCCATCCGATTTCAGGCCACAGCAAGGAAACACTAATCCTCCAAGCTCCATATCAAGTTCAGATACAGTGCTCCTGGCTGTCATTTTTCATTCATGCCAGCCCCATATTTCTGTTAAACAAGTCTCTTTTCATTGACTGTTTCTCTCACACAGCATCATAAGGTAACTGTGAGCCCACAGAGACTACATTTTGATATGCAGAGCTTTACTTTGGAAGGGTAATCAGTAAAAGATAAAAGGGCAAGTTTCAAGGGCTCCTCCTAACTGATGGACAAATGATCGGGTGTCTTCATCAGCCGGCTCCACCAGCTATGGGAGCAGCTGTGATTGACCTGAAATTTACCAGTTTCCTGAGAGCCTACTTGAAAAGAAAGGGAATTTCACAATCTTCAACAGTCTCCCCTCTTACTCTCTAATTTTCCACAACTGCCCCCACTCCCATCCCCACTTACAAGAGGACTTTTGTATACATAAGGTCTCAGGAAACAAAGCATACAAACACTCACACATAAATAAACTCCCCAAACTAACACTAGCGTATAATTGTGTTTTGCTTGGAGCTTTTCCAGCCCTGTCACCCGTTCTCTGTTAGGAGTAAATGAAACTCTTTGCTTTTGCAAAGTTAGCAACAAACTCTCCTCAGTTTCAAGCTGCACAAGGCCCCCCTCATATCTTTCAGCCCTCTTAAGCCCCCAACAAAATGAACTCAGTGCCAAAAAGCCTGCAATTAAAAAAAAATTTTTTTTAAACCCAATTCCTCAAATAAAGATCTTTCACTTCTCCCCCTCACTCAGCTTCCCCTTTTAGCCGGAAACTATTTTTAAAACTCTTTTCAAGGGACCCTCGACTCTTGGGGCTCTTCCGGAGGATCCTGCTTTCGGCTGTTCTGAAACAGGCAGGCAGCCCTCTTTCCAGCACATTTTGCATTCTTGGAGTCCAAGCGGGACTCTTTGGTTTCCAGATAAAGCTAAAAGGCAGCCTTTCGTGGGCTGTGAACTAGGTCCGGCTCTTCCTTCTCTCCCCTCTGGAGGGCTACGGGGGTTAAGGGGACAGGAGTCCGAGATGGGCATTGGGCTCCGCATACCCGGCTCCAACTGGGCTGCGAAGGCGCAGGGGAAGCGCACAAAGTGCCTACCGCTCACTTTTAAAACTCCCATCTGCTCCTACCACTGCCTTCTTCCACATTCCTTCGCAGAACTTGGCCGGCCCCGAGAGGGATCGTAATCATACCTTCCTTGGCTTCTTCTGCCTCGGCGTGCATGGTGTCCGGGTAGCCGGCCGCAGGGGCGATCGCCGCTGACATGCACTCGGGCCAGCTGCAAATTCTCTCGGCAGCCAAAATCCGCACACGACGAAAAATAAAAGGAAGGAAAGCCACTAAAATCAAAACCTCCCGGGGGGGGGGGGGGGCTAGTTCGGGTGCAGGGATTTTCAGGGGGAAAGTTCTGCAAGAGTGACGAATCGCGTCTCCGCTGGGCGGCGGGAGTCCGCCCCCAGAGCCGCGCGCCCGGGCCGGCCGCGGGGCGGAGGCGACCTGGCGCGCCAGGCTGGGCCGGCGCGCGCGCAGGTGGGGCTGGGGCCCCGACGGCTGCGACTCTCCCGAGAGGCAGGACCCACGCGGGGCGTTGGCAAACGCACCGAAAGAGGCTGAGCCGGTGAACTAAATGTGCCACGAAGAAGAAAAAGTCTTAGCGCCCGCTGAAGTCTTACATAAATAATAAATACACATAGGTGGAAGCAAGCCTTCTGAGTCTGAGTTACATTCCCCCTCCCCCCTTCATTTGTTAAAAAATAGAGATGGTGGCGAAGGGCTGGTTACAGGGATGCTTGCTGGTCTCACTCCTGGCCTCAAGCGGCCCTCCTGCCTTGGTCTCCCAAAGTGCTAGGATTACAGGCGTGATCTACCGCTCTCGGCCTGGGTCACATTTTTCGATACCCATTTGACTTTCCTTGTCTTGGAGTTTTACACGCCAAATCTTCAAACTTGCAGATTTTAAAGCTGCTCGATTTTTGTACGTTATTTTTGCAGGAAAGTAACGTGGATATCGTCCATGGAGTTGGAAGGATCAGCTGCACAAGGTACAATTTCACAAGTTCCAGAGCGTAGCCTTTTGAAGAAAGCGGGGCAGCCTCCACCCCTTACCTTTGCACAGGAAAAGCAGACCAGGCCGCTTACTCATTCGGTATAACCTCGGGTGAGCACTCTTGCTCAAACCCTAGCGCTGCTGCTCTGCAGTTACTACGAAACGCTGTCACCAGACGCACAGCGCCGTTCCCTCCTGGCGCTACTCCCCGAAGCAACTGGGGGAAACCCTTTCCAAATGCCAAAAGGGGTGGTTTACTGACTTTTGAAATGCTGATAGAATGAAAATGCTGGAGAACCTCGAGACAAGATTCCAATTCTGCCCCGGGGTCTGGCCCATAGGCTCCTACAATAGGCAGAGGGGAAGTCGCCTTAGGTCCGTGTAGCCTTGGTTTTCCTTTCAGAGAAGTGCGAACTGGATGGAGTGGCCATTGATACACCTGTCTTACGGAAGTATTTCGTAGAGCACTTAGTTTTGTCGCCAACCTTGGGCAAAAGGCCCTCGAAGAACATATCTGAAAGATCCATTTGGGAATTGTGAAAAAAAAATATATTCTTTCAATAAATTTGTTTTCCCGCTGCTTTCTTTTTCCTCATTTCCCATTTCATATGGCGAAAACCAAGAGTAGAGGCACTACTGAAGTTTAGTGAAAATATACAAAAGACATGGATTTAGAGTCTAAATTTAATTTTAGTGCTGCCATTTATTATCTGTATGACCTTATGCAAACTATTTAACCTCTCTAAGCCTCTGTTTCCTCGTCTGTAAAATGAGGATAAAAATAGTATTATTTATTTCACAGATTTATGTATGGTACTAAATAAATTAATATAAGCAAAAAGTGATTTGAAAACCATAAGTACTACCTAGATATTTCTAACTATTGCACCGTCAAAAGCAAATTTTTGTAGAAGATACTCCTGGGTTTTATTTCAGTATTGAATTTGAACAGAAAAGAGTGTTTATGCTATTCACAAGCAGTAGAGGGCCATTATAAATATTAATAGTCTTCAGATATTAAATCACTTTCTACTGATGAGTGATTCTAACATGTCTAAGACCTAGCAGAATGTTATCTCAATTTCACTGAAAGAGCAGGATGAAGAGAAGAAGACATAGCCAGTCAGAGAGGCGAGAAGAGGAGAAACATCTGGAAAATATCAGTGTTGTAGAGCCTACCGGAAATTGACCTCGCCACCAAAAGAGCAACAGGCTGCACCCTTTTGAAAGTCACAGTTAACTTCACGGTCCCCCCTTGCCACATATCCTGGATCAGGAACGGCTAAGATGTAACCTCAGGCTTATGGGAAGACATGAGGATCATTCTGAGCCAATGCTATGCTCCCTCACAGTCACAAGTGGCCTTTCTTGTCCTGCCCAAGTAAGTAATAATTCTGTCCCCTCTCTCTCCCCACACCATCTATCCTTGCCCTTCTCTACTGCAGCCCAGATATCCACAGATGTCCATCAGGTCAGAGCTATGTGCTGCAGAGATCAGAGAGCTTCTTCTGATCTATAATTGGGGTAAAGCAACACCTTTTCAAGGTGATAATTATGCAAATCCAGACAACCCAAATTCCAGGCCAAACCTGCCCCAAGGCAGAATTACTTTCACTCTCTTCTTTCAGAAAGTACCCCCATAAGAAACATTTATTAAATGTCATTTTGCAAGACCAACTGTGCACAAAACACATAGGTATGTTAAGATACATGTCCTGCTTGTTTTTACATGGGTGCACAAAAAGACCTTCAGCCCAGCTCAGGTTAGTCAAGGAGAACAACTGCTGAATGAACAGTTCAAGCTCCGCCACGTCAGCCTTATAATTCACTTTAGAGGCATGTTAGCAGCTTGGTTGATCTTTGAACATTCATCATGATCCTCAGGAAACCTGGAGAGAAATTTCTTTTGTATTTAAATACAGTCCAGCATTCACCTTGGGGAAGGATGTCCTGATCTAGCTCAAGAGCAATGAATGCTCAGCTTATTTTAAAAGACTGTATGAGAATAAAGACACTCCTCAGTCTCCTGAATAACCTCAAAGCCATCTGCCCTGGGCAAGCTACACTGCTCCATATTCCTATCCGGCAATAAGGTGACAAAAGGCAGCTGAGTCTCCAGGGGCTCCCCTGGTTTTCTGCTACTTCCATATATATATATGCTAGGTCTTTTTTTTTTTTTTTTTTTTTTGAGTTGGGGTCTCACTCTGTCACCCAGGCTGGAGTGCAGTGGCACACT
>CAUYQG010292337.1:0-31034 GCA_963574415.1 Tarsius wallacei
GTCGCCCAGACTGGAGTGCAGTGGCCGCTCCCGGCCACCGCAGCCTCGACCTGCTGGGCTCCGGCGATCCTTCCGCCTCAGCCTTCCAAGCAGCTGGAACTACAGGCGCGCGCTACCACGCCCGGCTGATTTTTTGATTTAATGTAGAGATGAGGTCTCGCTTGCCCAGGCGGGTCTTGAACCCGCGGGCTCAGACAATCCACTCACCTCAGCCTCCCAAAGGCGCGGGATTACAGGCTGAGCCACCGAGCCCGGCTTGTATTTTCTATTTTATGTATAAATATAATTGTTGTTTGAGATCAGTTTTCCAAGTGAACCACTTTGCCCCAATGTGGTCTCCCATAGCACCTCCCCACTAGAGCAATGTTACTGCTTTTAAAGGCAACAATATTCCCTCGAGACCACATATGCAGCGGGAAACTTTTTTTTTTTTTTACAAGGGTGACAAAAAGAACAAATAAATAAAACTTCTTCATATCACTATCTTTTTCCATAATCTTTATTCAGGACTTATGTTATTATGGAAGATAAAATAAAGCAATATGTATCCCTCCACGTGTGTATGTATAAGTGTGCACATGTGAATGTGTGTCTGTGTTTATGAATATTTGTCTGTGTGTGTACGTATATGTATGTGTGTATATTTTTTTCTTAAAGATCCCTAAACTAAACTATGAGTCATCAAAGAATTCACCATGTCCTCTGTGGGCAATAGCAATGAATCGTGCTTGATTTTTTCCCTTTGAATCCCACAGTCAATGGTTACATACATTGCTCACCTCAGAGAACATTGTGGGGGGGCTTTCTCTTACATATTTACAAATGAAAGTGTTTATGACTGGTAAGGAGGCAAACATTCTTTGGTAGGAAGTAACTTAATGTTATTTCTGCTTCGTACTTGGGGGACAATGGCCAACATACATTTTTATAATAAGGTGTGCTATGCAGGGGAGAAAATAGGAGTGGGATGAGCCCGTGCCTTTCATCGGGGAGTACAAAGACAATGGAGGTAAAGACATTTTTTTTCTCCTTGTTTAGTTTTTATAGCAAAGTAAAGAGAGAAAGATGGGGAAGAAGGTTAAGTTGTAGAGATTTCACATTTGAATTTCTTACATGTCATGGGAGTCAATAATAGTTTTTGATGTAGTTTTGTGTCAAAATGACATAGCTTAATGCATAATTCTCTAATACCCATTAACAACAAGCAGATCATTATGGCTGATGTGGCAATGCTTATAAATGACTTTACAGTTTTGCTTGTTTTTAATCACTAAAATGCATTTTAAAATTTCAGTTTAAGTGTTACCTCATTAAGAGTCCTTCCAAATTGAATATAATCTCTACTCGATCCTATTTTTCTCTCTCAATGAATTTCATTCATTTACTTCACAGGATTTTACCTAATTTATAATTATATGGTTATTTGATTACTTCTCTATTGTCTTCTACCACCAGAATGTGAGTTCCATGAGGATACGAATGTATATTTTATTCATCTCTGTGCATTCAGCACCGTGAACAGTGCCTGACAGATGGTAAGTGTTTCAATAAAGATTTGTTGAATGAATGGATGACAAAGTTGTATCTCGCTGTAGGTAAGAGCATGGACTCTGGCACCAGAATGCCCAATCACATCTTGGCTCTTCCACTTACTTTTTATATGATTTGGGGGAAGTTACTTAAAATTTTTACCCCTCAGTCTTCTTATCTGTTAAATGGGCCTGATAACAATAGTTCCTGCTTTATAGATTTGTTTTGGGGAATTAGATAAATTGGTATACGTAAAGAAGTCAGGTCAGGGCATTTTCTTAGTAAGCTGTCACTAAATGTTTTTAATCATTATGTTTTTCTTTTATCAGAAATGAATTTGTAATAAATGATGTATCTACAATGAATACCATTAGATATAGATATATAGAATTTGATAATAGCTATATCTTACTTATTTCAAAAATTCTAGTAGATGAATATATGATACATGTGCCGATATAATTGTATATAGGGAGGCTAATATAGAACAATACCAATTGTTTTGTAATTCACAACTACTGTCCTACATGATGTTGTACTTAATTCTGGTAAACAATAGTCTGGGATAAACACAGAGGCCCAGCATTGTAGAGGAGGAAACTGATTCAGAAATGTGAACTGCAGTTCCCAAGATTACACACTTTCTGATTTTAAGTGCAAAGCTCTTTTTCTTATAATAGTGTCAGTTACAGAGTTATTGAGTTAGAACTTTACAAGCCAATAGTTAAACTACTATTTATGAAATACATGCTTATCACCCACCATGTACACAGCATCACATTCCTCTCCTTTTATTTGAGTTTGAGATGATAATTTATATCATCACAGGGAGCATACCTTTTGGAAATGTATTAGAAAGAGTAATATATGAATATAAATTATATACATTTATTTCAATATGTATTTGCTCTCTCTGTGTGCCTATATTTGATTAAGGATAATAGATAATCTATTACCTGCCCAGGCCCTGTAGCTAGACTTCCTCTCACTAAAAAAAATAAAATAAAATAAAAAATAAAAAATAAAAAATGCTGGGAGTGGTGGCACATGCCTGCAGTCCCAGCAACTGGAAGTGGGGGGAGCAGGGCTGAGTTGGAAGGATGGCCTGCACCCAGGAGGTTGAGGCTGTGAGCCATGATCAAGCCACTGTACTCCAGCCTGTGCGACAGAATGAGATCCTGATTCAAAAAACAAAACAAATAAAAAAGGTAATCTGGAACAATGCTTCTCAGACTTTATGTGCACATAAATCATTAAAATCAGATTCTTATTTAGAAGGTCTAGGAAGGACTGAGATTCTGCATTTCTAACCAAGTCCCATGTGATGTGAAAAGCACTGCTTCACGGACCACACCTTTTGTAGCAAGTGTATGGATGACTTGGTTAAATACATTTATGTTTTTGTATACATGTGTGAATGAGTGTGCACAGTCATCTAATGGATATATATATAAACAATGGAGAAATGATGTGTGTGTATAATAATCTAATGGCTATATATAAATAATAGAGAAATGATGAAGGAATTAAGAAAAAAAATCTAATTATGGAACTTCAATGAGAAAAATGATTTTCCCGAGGAAGTGAGAACAGTAGACAGAAGAGAGAAACATAGAAAAAGCATGAAACTGGCTTCATCCTTTTCGCTCAAAGTCAGCAGGCTTTTGGACATCTCCTTCAAGGTGTTTCACAGACTCTAAAACCTCAATAATTCCGAGTCGAGCTAATTATCTTCCACTGAAAATCAGTTACAAGCAGTGCAGTTCCAGGGTACACGTAGGACCTTTGGGGTACACGTAGGGCCTTTGGAAAGGAAGTGCTGTTTCTGCTTTGTTGAGGCCGTCCCAGGTGGGACCTATGTCAGAGACAGATTGACAGTGCTGCCAGTGTCGCCTTCTGGCTGGCTGGTAAACCTTAAGGTTCACAGTTCTGTCCGAATAATTGAGTGGAGTTGTTGATTTTGGGAGGAATGACTGAGGACAGTCAGTTCAATCTTTCCTGTTTGTCTTTATCACTGGCCAGGTGGGACTGCTGTGCTCTATGGAATGACTGAGACTAACCAGGAGACACAGGGAGGTATTAACGTGTATTTTGCATGGGAGGTGCAAAAGCTGGAGCCATCCCTGTTGTTTCTGGTGAATTGCCCAATAAGAGACATGGTGAGCAAATTGTAGTCAGAGCCATCTAGGGGGGGATGGCAGACCTTGCCTGTCAGTTAAATTTAAAATACTTGCAAGTTTGGGAGACCCGCTCTGGGGCATTTTTGTTTTTCATGAGGAAGGCTGCAAGTGGGAAGCTTCTCTTTCCCCTGAAACTTCCAGGGTCTACGATGTTGCCTTTCTACTCTTCTGGGTTGTTGCTGTCCCTTCAATGTCACAGATTGTCTTATTCAAGTAGTAATAACTTTACCATATTCCAATTCTCCCCTAGTTATGCTCAGACCTTTCATCCAGAATTGTGAGGTATAAGAGGAACAGAAGATAGCTATAAAATGTATAGAGACCACAAATACCCCAACTTTAACCCATTGAGACATTGTATGAATACTTGAGGGTTATTATCCTTCTGGTCCAAGGTCATTAGACCACAGTGGTCATTATCTTTAAGGTCTAAAGCAAAGTCAGTCTAAGAAGTGAATCCTGGCAGCTGAAACTGGAATCCCCTTCCATCCCTTTTGGTTGAGCTGTCATCCATAGAGTATATGTACCCCATTGATCTGGAGTTACTGTTAAGGGAAAGGATAATGTATCACTCCCAGGAATGGTTAGATTAAAGTCATGAGTTGTCATAATAGGTCTATATAAATCCTATTATCTTTTTGCCCTGATCACTATACAGAGGCAATTATTCTTTTCTTTGTATTACTCCAGTATTACTTCTATTTTTTATAAATAATTTTGAATTGTTACTATCTCTCTACATGATTATTTTTCTGACAAAACAATGAGTTCTTTAAGGCAAGGAATTTTGATGTTTGCTTTGATGTTCCTAGGGCTTGGGAGGCTACTCGGCACTGTAGAAGATTCTCAAAAAATGTTCGTTGACAAGAGCTCAATGGAGAAAGGGGGACTAGGATAATACTATTCAAATTAATTGTGAATTGTGTAAAAACACAGAATCTGGTTAAAAAGAAATTATTACTGATGGATTATGTGTAGCGGAAACAATAGGTTTTGGGATAAATATTACATATTTCTTCAAAAATTCTATAATTGTGTATCACTTCAGAAAAAAATTCAATAAGAGTCTAGGAGATTAATGTATGTTTCTTGTAGTTTCTCCCCCATTGCATTAAACTATTTAGCAATGTTTTGACATTTAATAACCATCCATAGAATTATTTGATCGGATTATATTAATTTTTTTGGTCTTAATGATGCTTAGCAAATTAGTTCATTAAAGTAAAAAAACATCAGATGAAATTTCAAAGTGCCTGCCTGAGATGAATGACAACTTTGCCCAACTTAAAAAAAAAAGAGTCAAATACTTAAAACAACAGCAACAAAAACAAACAAACAAAAAACCCTCCCAAAAACTAGGACAGGGTCTCTCAAGCTTTGTTCAAATATCTTGGGTGAGTTTGGGTAGTAGTGGGAAATTCACTCTGACACTATGATTTGAGCACTTATGGGGCTTATGTTTGGAGGAGTTCTGCCAAGCAGTAATATAAAGGCAACATGAGAAGAGGGATGCTGTGGATAAGCAATGAATGGTCTATGAATGGCAAGGGCAATAACCGGCTTGCCTCTGAATCCTTGGTCACTCAGTGGCATGCTTTACTTGCTAGCTTTCAAGTCTGAGTTACTGCTTTACTGCTGGGCCACAAGGCTCACCTTCCCTTGTTTTTCTTCTGATTTTTTCTGAATGCACACCCCGGGAAGTGAAAGTTACAACTTGCTTTGACGGACATTCCAGAGCTTTTGGACTTTATAGACACAGGGAACGTATTCAGAGGCTTCCTGCTTGGTGATCACATCCTTTGTTCTTTTGTGCATATCCTAAGTGAACTTTGCTCCAGACAAATTAGCCTAGGGCAAGGCATTAAAAAGATGAGATTCCAAGAAGGACACATAACACAGGAAAAGGGAGGACTTCTTCGTTTCCATTTAGGATTCTATTTTTAGCCAAACATTTATTACTTTTATGTTTAATTGCTCCTAATAAAGCTGGTAATTCAGTTTCATTTTGTTGTAAGTATAAAATGGCTCTGTCTTTTCCTTAAAGTTTTTAAGCATTGGTCAACTTTAGGGGCAAGAGATCCTTACACTTAATGGGGAAACTACTTGATCGGTGTGTCTGCTTGAGTTTTTTGCTATCTGGAATTTGAAGCAACATACAGATGTTTAATAGATCTATTGAATTACGCTTTATTGTAATATCCTACCTCATGAAAAATCTGAATTCATTATGTAAAATTTACCCTTCCGGTTTCTGATTCAATAGTCATTTGTTCTGGGAAGTATTCCCTGACTACTGGTACATTATTAGAATAACGCATCACATATATTATGGTTGATAGTATATATATTGTGCATGTGTCTGGCCTTTGAGTAACTGGAGGGGGAAAGAAAAAAGTTGCATTTGTATCTTGGTTTACCTGTCATATAGCCTAGTCCTTGGCATGGAGAGTGCATTCAATCCATTGCTTGTTGACTTGAATAAAAGTAAATCCTAGTCTTATCTGAAAACTTAGTGAGCCTGCCTAATTTTAATAGAAACATGGAAGATAAATTGATATAATGACTTCATCCATGAACAGCAATTTATCTTCTTAAGTAAATATTATAGTCCAGACTTTTCTTTTTCCCATTTGTAATATAATAATAGTGTTTTAAGTTACCATTTCTGCAACTTCAATTCTTAGTGGACACTACAGTCAAGCTTATCTTCCAGAAACACTTCTTTCATTATATCTTCTCTTTGATAAGACTCCTGTAAAACCTCTCTATGGGAAAGGGTAAACTAGACAACCTTCTATCCCTTGCAGTGCCTAGCATGGTGCCTTGTACAGAGTACTCAATAGGTGCTGATTAATGGGAAGATGTCAGCCTCAAGGTGATTCTAACAGTGGACTGCTGAGCTCTGCTTTTAGCCACATCTTGTTAAATTCATGTATCAATGATGTGTATGAATACATAGAATGTATACTTATCAGATTTGCAAATGACCTGAGGCTGGAATGGAGAGCATATATATTAGATGACAGAATCAGAATCTGAAAAAATTTTGACAAGATTCTTTTAACAGGATGAAATTTAATAGGGATAAAGGTAAAGTCCTACCTAAAGATAAAAAACCTTCCTGCTTAGCAATGGGGTGTAGAAGGCTCTCAGAAAAGGTCATCTGTAGTCAGACAGGTCAATGAAATCTTAGACTTATTTGACAAATAGAAGGAGAGAGGTGGAGGTCTCCCCCTTGGTATTGGTCAGACCCCATCTGAAGTTTATGTACAATAATGGGTTTCACATTTTCAGAAGGTTAGAGACAAATTGAAATGTAGTTAAAGAATATTAAAGATTCTTAAATCTATAATACTAAATGAAAATTTTTCTACAAGAGAAAATTCAGAGAACATATGCTTTTTTTTTAAATAGTGGAAGTACCATGATAAGGAAAAGAGATTTGTCTAGAACTACATGGTTTTAAAGGTTTGACAACGTTAGTATCTAAAAGTTATGGGGAAAACAACTTTGGCTAACTTTAAGGGGGGGAAAAAAAAAACTTTTGATAGCTCCTAATTAAGCCATAGGTGTTCCAACAAAACAATGAGTTGTCCAATTTTTTTCATTCCAAAAGAGAAAAAACTCCAATAAGAAAAAGGTTGCATGAAAACAATGAGATACCACTGCCCACTTATTAGAATAGCTGTAATCCAAAACACTGACAATTCCAAATGTTGGCAGGGATGTGGAGAAATAGGAATGCTCATTCATTGCTGCTGGGAATGCAAAATGGTGCAGCCGCTTTAGAAGACAGTTTGTCAGTTTCTTGCAAAACTAACATATTCTTACCATATGATCCAGCAGTCATGCTCCTTGGTATTTACCCAAGGGATTCAAAAACTTATGTCCACACAAAAACCTGAACTAGAATGTTTATAACAGCTTTGTTCATGATGATCAAACTCAGAAGCAATAAAATGTCCTTCAGTAGGTGACTGGATAAACAAACTGTGGTACATCCAAACAAACTATAGAGACAGTATAAAGATCGGCGGTTAACAGAGAGGTTCAGGAGGAGGAAGGGACGGATGAATGGGTGGAGCAAGGGGAGTTCTAGGGCAGTGAAACTAATGTGCATCATACTGTAATGGTGGATGCGTGTCATTGTACATTTGTTCAAACCCCCAGAATATACAGCACCGAGAGTGAGACCTAATGTAAGCTATGGACTTGAGGAATAATGATATGTCAGTGTAGGTTTATTGAAAACAAATGTACCATACTGATGCAAGATGTTAACAACAGAGGAAACTGAGGGAGTTGGGGGCGAGGGGGATAAATGGAACTCACTGTACTTTCTGTTCAATTTTTCTGTAAACTGAAAACTTTTCTTAAAAAAAAGTCTGCATAAGCTAGTAATGTGGTAGAACAGAGGGACTGATATCCACTGGGCTGAGGTTTGTCCTGTAGCATCTAGTAAGAGATTGCAGTGGAGGAAGAGGCCTGACTTCAGCATCACTGGGGCAGAACTGAGTATCGGGTCCAAAGGAACTTAGGAAACCAAAAAGAGGAGCTATAAGTTTCTAGAGGGGTTTATAAGTGCGAAGTATATGGAGTGTAAGGCAATATGAGGCTAACGCCTTCAAGATGGAGGCTCAAAGTGTAGCAAGCTGTCATGGCTGCAGGACTCTGGTATACACTAACTGGTTCAAAGGCACAGGGTTTGGCTAGTCTTGAGTTTCCTGTTTCTGAAGGAATTCACAATAAATTGGGGGAATACTTCCTGGGAATGCTACACACACACACACACACACACACACACATATCACATACACACACGTGTATATGCACTGACATATATGCACACATACTGATGTGTATATTTACATATATACACATATACAGATGTGTTTATAAATACACATACACACAAATAGATGAATAGGATAACTTTATATACTGACTGCTAAGAGTACAGAATAGATCAATATGTTGGAAAACGTTATTGGGGAAGAGGTTAACTCTGCTCAAGGTGGTCAGACAAAGTCTCCATGAGGAGACAATTGAAAGATGCAAAGAAAGCATTGCTAGGAAGAGCTGAAGAAATAACATGGCAAGCAAAGGTGTATTTTTAATATTTAATTGTTAATATCCTGTTAGTTCCCTTTTGTTGTATGTTTGTGCATATGTTTGCATATTATAAGGTAGTAAGGATGGGAGAAAGGAAACCCTGAGGCAGCAAAGGAAGAAAGGTAAGTACAGAAACCAAAATGATTTCAAGGATTGGACCCAAAAATTTTGTGAAAGATTTCTAGAAAGACATGGATTCGTGTATTTACCAAGAATAAAATTAGATCATTTTTCTAGTACTGGGTCTGATGAATAGTTTCCTAACAAAGCTGGAAAAGTCTGATTACTTTGTCAAGTTAAAAAGTTAAGCTAGCGTTGTAAGAATAATTTAGGATAAAAATTTCTTATATTCTACAAATTAAAAAAAAAACTTCGAGAGGTTCAATTATCTAGCACAAGCTGGACACCTCTCTCAGTGGAACATTGATTTGTAAGTGTGATGATGTTTTCTGTTAAAAGAGGTGACAGGAAAGGGGCATGGCTAGGGTCACTGTGAAAATGATGGAGCTGTGCACACGTCGGAGTACATGTTGTCTTGGTCCTGAGGGAGACAGGAAGAGATAAAACACGTTCAGTCATGCAGGACTTGCAAATATACACAGAACTAGAATAGATCAAGATCAAGGGAGAGTAAGAGAACAGGAAATGAGAGAGAGAAAGGAGTGATAACAGAGCATCCAGTAATAGAATAGGATAGGACTGAAGATGGGAAGGTGAAAGAAGAGACATGGATGGAAGAGTCCTTAACACATGATTTAGTAAAGAATATTGAAGCCATAAACTTGAGTGATTTATGAATAAATTATGAATTTATTAAGAGATTTATGGATGAAACTTATTAAGAGATTCACGTTTTATCAGCCCAGCATGACCTAAATTTTTCTCAGAAAGTCCCAAAACCTGTGAAACTAACTTGTGCTTGCTGCTGTGTTTGCTTACAGGAGCAAAGGCTAGATGCCAACAACCATGAACCAGCCACAGGGCAAGTTGAGCCCAGAGGTGCTGTCTTCACCTGGTTTCTTGCTTCAGCTCAGATCTTGACCTGATTTTTTGCAGCACTACCATAGTAAAATCTCCGCCCAGGGGTGGGAGAAATGAACCTCCCTGGGCACAAAAGGTGCCAGGTGCAAAAGAACAAAACAAGACTGCACATTTCAGCCCCTCCTAGAAGAACCCATCTTTGTTCCCTACCTCAGTCTCCACCAAACCTGTCCTAAGAGCCCTTAAAATATCTCTTTACCCCACCCATCCCTGGAGAAGATGCTTTGAGCACCAATTCCCTTCTCCATTCCTTAATCAATGAATAAAGTTTCTGCTCAGCTTTGTAGAACCTGGTCTCCTTCTATTGACGGGAATGGTACTGGGCAGGGAAATGACTCATTAGGGTCAAGCAACCCCTTTGTGGGTTGGTAATAATTTATCATATGATCTAGTGATGACCAGCACAGAGCTGCAGATATCTCATACAATGTTACCTTTAAGAAATCAAATGTGCCATATATCATATTCTCTCCTCTTCCGAGTCTATTCTCTTCTCTGCACCCCTCCTCCCCCAACATGGAAATGGCAGAAACTCATCTGTTTCGTGATGCGCTATCACAGATTTTGAAAGGTCTATCCTCCTCCTCCTCCTCTTTTTCTTTTGATTGCGTGCCCTCAAAATGCTTACCTACTATAGTTCAGATCTCTTCACAGAGGGTTGTTGGGGCTGTATAGTTGAGAGATGTTTAATTGGTATTGCATGATGTACTATGTGGCCTTCATGTGGCTTTCAGAGTTCTATAAACACAACTTCTGAGGTCTCAGTGTTATAAATCTGCAAATTTGAATTCCAGGAAACCCATTCAACACAGTGAAATTAAGTAATAATTGAAGTGGATACTAACTATTTCAGCACAAAAGGTTTTGTTTTGGTGTATTTTGGGGCTTGATATAACACTGATACAGAAATACTAAATCACCAGGAAAAAAAAAATCTGTAGTGTTGTAAACGATGTGAGAAGGGAGAAGGGAATAAAGAACAAAGGACTTTTCTCCAATCAAATGCAAATGCAAATGACCCGCAAGATTGTGAAAACAGTCCTTCTCCTGACAATGAACATTTTCATGCAGTGAAATCCGTTTTTGAGACTCATTAGCAAACGCTGTGATCTTGCTTATTTTCTATAGCGTCTGGTTATTTCAAATTGATTAGGAGACCTCTGATGTGGGAGAGCGAATCACTGAAGTACCCCAGGTATTTCTATAATTGGTTATCATACTTAATTACAAATGTTTCAGCACAACCAATTTATTCTGGACCAGATTTCCCTTGCCTTTCTACTGCTGCTCTTACTGGTGCTGTTTTCTGTTTTCAGAGAGAAGGAGGAGGGAGAGAGAAGACAAATTAACCTTCTTCTATGCATGTTTTGGCTCTTAAAAACAACAACAACAACAACAACAAATTAATGGATTTATGAATCATTCAAAGTATCCTGTTCATAGTAGTAGATAAAACTGAAAGAAAGGGAACATTGGTATATATTAGTTTGTAGAGGGAGGTCATTCATGGCAAACTGTTACCCATCTCTTCTGGTTCTATTATTCCCATTAACTAGTGCTGGGAGCTGAAGTTCAGCCTTCTCATCTCTCTCACCCTGCCATGGTGCTGGCTGACCTTCATGTATTCAATCCACTTGCTCCTGAGCTCATCAGAAATAAATGGACTAGAATAAAACAGAATACGACTCCACATAGGGCTATTCATCGCCTGGCAATCCTGAGGACCAGAGCAAGTGGTTAGTTGTGCTGGTGTCCCAGGCTGCAGACAGGGCACAGGCTGCATTCTCCATAGCCTCTCATCCACAGCCTGGGGTGATTCGGAGTCAAATAACAAGAAGAGGGATTCTGGTGAGGGCAGCAGTGTCGCGCTTCCTGTCTCAGCAGGATCAGTGAAGATCCGCACAAACTTTGCAGTCCCAAAGGGAGATGGCAAGAACCTGTCTTTGACATCCTATGATCAGAATAGGATTTAAGAGAAAATGTGGGCATTTTTTCAAGTCATCCCCGCTGGAGCCTGAACATCACTAGGGGAGCTGCTACTATTTAGAAATGTCTTCTTACCAGTGCTATGATGGATATTTTGTCATAAAAGCAAAACATGTCATTATGTGATGCAAACTTTGGTTTCTGATGAAGACTTTCACATGTAATCATTGCAGTTATTGTCTTAAAAGTTGAAGTAAACCTTCAAATAAAGTGAATTTTGGAAAGCTCTAAGCTAAAGACTAGGAGGGGTTAAATTTGATCTAGTTTGATTCCCCGTTGGTGAAATTTACTAGATATTTATAGGAAATTATAAAACAAGCAAACAAAAAAAAATTGGCATTGGGAGGGCTCTTTAAAATAATTTAGATTAACTTATTCATTTTTCATATGAGAGAGCTGAAGAGAAGTCATGCAATTTTTTTTTTTTGAGGTCAGTTGGTGGCAGAGCTGAAACTGGAATCTAGCTTTATTTCAGGTATAGAACATGCCTGATAGAAAAAGGAATTCTGTTTTCTCTGAATTTCCAACAACTAGCATCCTCCTTATGTCAAGAATTTTCTGTACTCAAGAGTGATTTCATTTTGCTTTTGTTGTAATGATAGACAGGACTTACTGATAATAATACAGAGTACAATAAATTATAAGAAGTGACATTTTTTATTTTTCAAAATTTATTTCAATATCTAATGAAACTGTTTGTGTTTGATTCCTGAATGTTTGAGTCCAGAGAGAAAGCACTTTTTTTGCCCCTGTGGCAAAGATATCTATTTTACAGTTTCTAGTATTTACTATGAGCGCTTCAGTAAACTTCTGTAAATCATTATTGAGGGTGAGAATTAATTTTGAGAAAAGTAGCCATTGGCAACATTCACATAAATGTGTGAGAAAAACATTCCAAATGGGGATTTTATAGTCACCGAAGGGAAAGCTCTTCTGTTATATTAGAGCTGCCAAAAGAATTCAGAACTCAAAAGATCCAAATGACAGCAAAGCAGATTGAAGCTGCTCTTCTCTTTACGTTCTCTTTTCTTTATGCATTCAGGGCTCTGCATCAAGAAAACTTATATGCAAGGGGTGCAGAACAGATCCAATTATACAGAACTCCAGCTAATGTCTGACGCTTTAAGTACTTTTCAGAATTTCTGTAGATCGCTATAGAGACACCTCTCAATTTCTCAAAGTAATGAGAAAAACCTGGGAATACATTACCCAAAAACCCATAAAATGAAGTAATTAGCATTCATTACCAATTTTATTTCAATGGCTAATTGCACTTCATACTCATATAGTGATACAAAAAACTGGACGGTCAAGTAGCATCTATGATCATTTATTATATGAATACGGAGGGAACGGTTGAAGGGGAAGTTTTGCTCCTCCGAAGCATAGGTAAAAATTTGCACATCGTCTGATAGAGTGCTGTGATCCATTCAAAACTAGACCTGAGCACTGTGAGTGGAATGGAGATGAGAGCAAGAGGTGGGAGATGTTGATGGTTAGGTTAGAGACCCATCAAATTTGGGAGTATATGTGCACTCTGACATCTAAGGTGTGCCTAAATGGGAACGAGCAAAATTCCACAAACTTTGGCCTGAGTATCTAGTGAGAACTGGGAACATTTCTATTTGAGGGACGTGCTTTTGGTTTTCTGCTTGGAATTTCAGGTGACAGAAGACTCTAGTAACTTTGTTTGAAAATACCAGACTGGGCAGGGTGGCTCAGTCTGTGATCCCAGCACTGTGGGAGGCTGAGGCGGGAGGATTGCCTGAGCCCTGGGTGGTTCGAGATCAGCCTGGGCAACCTGGTGAGACCGTGTCTCACAATAAATCACAGAAAATAGCCGGGTGTGGTGGCGTGCATCTGTAGTTCCAGCTATTTGGAAAGCTTAGGTGGAAGGATTGCCTAAGCCCAGCAGGTTGAGGGTGTGGTGGCCTTGAGCGTGCCACTACACTCCAGCCTGGGTGACAAGAGTGAGACACCAACTCAAAAAAACAAAAAAGAAAAATCAGAAGGCTGCAGGTATACATAAAATTGATTCTTATCTTATTCTTGACTCTCTTGCATTACCACATCAACAACATAAGAAAAAATATATACCATATATATTTGGTATCTTCACTCACGAAAATTTTCTGGTGTCCACTTATAAGCCAGGAGCTTTTTGCTTGCATATCAGGGCCCCAGAAAGAACAAGAAAAATAGAAAATTTGAGAAGAAAATAAAAAGATTTAAAAAATGTGTGGATGTTGCATTGAAGAAAAACCAGAGGGGATTTGAGTTTCCTCTGGGCCAAAAGTGGAAGAGTGTCTTGGTGATCCCTAAGTCAAAGGGACAAATGGAACTTGGGAGAGATGTGACTGACTCTCAGGAATCCCAACTCAGTGGAATGATTCAGGAACAAACAGGAACCCTTTAGAGCAGCGGCCCCTAACCTTTTTAGGCATCAGGGACCGGTTTCTCGGAAGACAATTTTTCCATGGATTGGAGGGATCATCAGGCATTAGATATTCTCATAAGGAGCACGTAACCTAGATCCCACCTAGATCCCTCGCATGCCCAGTTCACAGTAGTGTTCCAGCTCCTATGGAAATCTAATGCTGCTGTTGATCTGGCCGAAGGCAGAGCTCTGCTTGCCAGCAGCTCACCTCCTGCTGTGTGGCCCAGTTCCTAACAGGTCACGGACAGGCATTGGTTTGCGGCCTGGGTTGGGATCTCCTGCTTTAGAGAGAGAACTGATGGAATAAATACTTTCCCCTAGCTGTCCTCCCTCTATAACATCACACACTGGGGCTTTCTATTGACTGAACTCAACCGGTACCCAAAGGAGAAAAGAGTTCCTTGGTGCAGCCCATTAACATTTTGGAAGACGGACCAGGGCAGAGAAGGAAGGGAGTCAAAAAGAAAGGGAATATACTGAGAATGCATGCATTATCTTATTTCATTGTGCAAACAGCCCAGGGTGGATAGCACAAGGCAGGATTTATAGCTGCAAACAACAGAACCGACTTGGGCTGGCGCAGTAGAGGGTATTTCAGGAATCTGCAGGAGATCTGGGGAGCCAGGTTCAGGGAGACACCAGTGCTGCTTGCTGTGGGCTTACACCACAGATGCAACTGCTCTGACACTCCAGACACTGCAGAAGTTGCCTTCACGGCCAGAGATTCTTCTCATGGACCCCTTTCCTTGTTTTGCCAGCTACTGATTCCAACCAGGGTGTGTGCCTGTGACTGGAAGAACCTAAGTCTTTTGACTGAGCACTGCTGCAAGAGAGTGGAAGAGTGAGTCTCTGGCATTCTTAACTTTCTATAGTGGTGCAGTGCTTTTCACAAGAATTTCAGGTGAGGAGTTCTCCAAACATAGGATCAGGGTTCCAATAATAGGTGGTCAAAGAGCATGCTAGATGCCTGCTATATACAGGTTTCATTAGCTCCATTTTCAGATGAGGAGCTGAGGTTCAGAGGGGCTAAAATTTTTGCCAAATTTATAGCTTTAGTTGGGAGTCAAACCTCAAGTGTAAGTTTTGGCTCTTTCTACTCTGTCAAAATTTCTCTCTACTCTTTCAGACAACTCAATCTGATTTTCACTTTAGTGACTTTTTTTCTTTTTAAGACAGCACTGGATATTTTTTTGAAAGTGTAAATGATTCTAAAATTGACTTGGATGAAGAAATGTATGAGAAAAACATTTAAAAAGAAAGAAAGAAAAAAAAAAGAATGGTGAGAGGAATGCTTTCCCAGTATTAAAACATAATAGAATGCTATCATAATTGAAATAGTGTGGGCATATCAGGGCCCCAGCAAGAAACAGAAAGCACACAAAAATAAGAGGTTTAAAAGGATATAAAAATAGAACAATTTAAAAATGTGTGGGTATTGTGTAGTAAAACCAGAAGAGACTGTGTGTAACCTCAGGGCTAGTAGGAGTAGCATGTTTTCATGACCCCTATACAGATTACAGGGATGTACAGATTTACACAATAGACTAGAAGTTCTAGAAATACATCCACATAAGCATAATATTTCAGTGTGTGATAAAAGTGACTTTTTAATAGTGAGTAGATAAGAAGTTTGTTGGGGCAACATGCCGAACATTTGGTTTTTAAAAATTACATCTTACACTAACTGAATTCCAAATGCAGTAAATGTTTTAATATGAAAAAAAACAAAAGAAAATATAGATGAATATTTTTATAATCTTGATCTGTATAAAGCATCTATGAGCATATCACCAAAGGCAGAAAGAAAGAGAAAATGATTGTTAGATTAGCGTATACAAAGTTATAAATTTCTCCATGGCAATAACGACATAGACAAATAGCCACCAGCAAAAATACTTGCAAAATATATGAAATAAAAGAAGTCATATTTTTAGTATGTAAAGAAAAAAATTAACAGAAGACAAAAAAATGGCTGATTAAAATATGAAAGGCTCTTTAATCTCATTTGCAGTAGTAATCAACTGAATTCACATTACAACAGAATTAGCAGAAATTAAAATAATTAACAGTGTCCAAGGTAGGCAAAAGCGAGGGAAGAGAAATTTTATTTTATACTGTTCTGGTCAGGGTCAAAATTGGATTAATTTTTTTCTGGAGAGTTATATGGCATCATATACCAAAATTGTACTTCTAGAAATTTTTTAAAGACAAAAAATAGTTCAACAAACACATAAATCACACAGGGATAAGCATTGCAATGCTATTTTGAATAGGAAAACTAAGTAAGAAAACAACTACATTTTTATAAACTGGGAATGGCTAAATGGCTCATATACATTTATAATGTGGAATATTACTTAACCACAAGAAGGCAGACATCTATCTGCTGATACCAAAAGAGATCCATGATATATTTTTAGTTGAAAAAAGCAGAGTATAAAATTCTATGACTAACATATCTAATATTGTTTTAAAAAACACCCAACAATATATTTAGACAAAGCTGCAACAATTATGCCCTAAAATATAAAATGTGACTGCGATCTGACTAGTTCCATCTTGAATGATCTTTATTTTTTCTTTATAGATTTTACAATTTCTAATTATTTTATGATGAGCATTAATAAGCATAAAAACAAGTTGTATCTATTTTGAAAATATGAAGTAAAATATATATTTAATTATGAAGCAACATATAAAGACTATGTTAAATGATTTCTCTAATCTAATTGTGTGTGTGTGTATGTGTGTGTAAGAGGGTAATAAAAAGCTAGAGAGGAATAAGAAAAGAGAAAGAGGGAGAAGACAGTGATTTGTCCTAATTTGCAATCCTCAGAGGATGTAGGGGGAGGTAAATTTCATCTATGACTTACTTTTTACACAGAGCTGGTTCCAATCCAGTTTGCAGCTTTCCAATAATCTTGTCCAGAAGAAGATAGCTTTCTCATGTGTTCTTCCCAACCTTCTCTCCCGTAACAATGCTGATACACAAAGGAAATGACTAACCAGGCAGTGGGACACAAGCCAGCCTCAAGCCAAATAACTGTCTCCTTCATCACAGGACATTGAACAACTATGTTCTGGAGACATGTTCATTAGGTATTATTGTCATTACTATTATTATTATTATTGAGTCGAAGTCTCACTCTGTCACCCAGGCTGGACTACAGGGGCATGCTCATGGCCACTGCAGCCTTGACCTGCTGGACTCAGGAGAGTCTTCTGTCTCAGCCTTCCAAGTAGCTGTAACCACAGGCAAATGCCACCACGCCAGCTAATTTTTAAAAATTTATTGTAGAGATGAATTTTAGCCAAGTTTCCCAGGCTGGTTTTGAACCCGTGGACTCAGGCATATTATTATTTTTTTAATTTTAGATTCAGGAGGTACATGTGCAGGTTTGTTACATGGGTATATTGTGTGATGGTGAGGTTTGGGCTTCTATTGATCCTGTCACCCAAATAGTGATCATAGTACCCAATAGGTAGTTTTTCAACTCTTACCCCTTCTTCCTTCTTTAGGAGTCCTCAGTGTCTGTTGCTCCCATCTTTATGTTCATGTGTACCCATGTTTAGTCCTCTACATATTCATTTTTGAATAGATCTGAACATTTTTGATGCAAATAGAAGGAAATGAGATATCGAAGAAAGACTATTGGGAGGGATAAGGGAAAGGGTTCAGTGATGGGTCAATGCCTGTCTCTCAAAGGTCTCTTATTCTCAGGCTTCAGGGGTCATTCTAGACTTTAATATTCAAATATAGTGATTCCAGCTTTCATGCCATGCACTGACAGGGCCCTGGGAGCTTCCCAATGTGCTCTTCCAAGTGGTCAGGGTGGCTGTGCCCAAGGGATGCGAGATTACACCTCTCTGCCCTTGGTGCATGCAGGAACCTGCCTCCCTCTAACTGTTCTCTTTGGCTCAGGAGGCTCCACTTTCCTGCTATTTCACCCCATACTGAACGTCGCCTCTTTTTCTGCTTCAAGTATCAGTAACACAAGCCTGTTATGGGCAGCAGACTTTTACTATAGCTTTAGGAAGCAGCAACAGAAGATGTGGGTGATGGAGGGAGTAAATCATCAGAATATATTCAACATGAGGTCCAGATATCTTTTAAGATATCCTTGTTTTCCTCAAGTTGCCTTACATATTGCCTCTTTGTTAATTTTTGGGACCCTCACCCTTTCTGTACCAGGGACAGAAACTTAAAATACCTTTCTAAAGACAATTTAGTTCTCTATTTCTCAGTGCAGGGAGTAGAAGGAGTTCGCTTTTCATATTGAAAAAGACCCTCAAGATGTTGTCCTGAATAAAAGAAATTTTTCCTGGTAATTAATTACATTGCTTCCATGTTTGCAGAGGAATTGGTTAATTTTTCTCTATTATGTGATACTAGATTGAGACAAGGCTGAAGGAAGTTCAAGGTATTCTTGAAATCTTTATTCTATCATGAGATCTTTCTTAATTCTCAGGGAGTAGATCATGATGGTACCAAATGAACCTTCACTTTGGGACATAGTGGGGAACCAAGAGGACCTCACAACTGAGGACTTAGAAATTTCTCTACTCAAGGGTGTTCTGAAACTGAACTGATAGAGAGGATGCTTTATAATGGACGGGCTGTGAATAGAGAGAAGGAAGATAATGGCTCAGCAAAATGAAATACAAGCGGAGCAAAAGGGAAAGGAAAGCATATAAAGAACAGAAAACAGTATAAGAGGAAAAGAAAGGGCAGATCAGGCAATAATCAAAGGAGCTAGTTTGAATGTCTTCTCAAAGTATTAGACTTAGAATGGATCACAATGATCTACTCCACCCTGCTCTCAATACACATGAAGAAACTGAGGCCCCAAGAATTTAGGTGACTTGTCCAAAGCCATTTGATTAATTAACAGAGATCTGACACTGGAATCTAGGTCTTCTAGTTACCAACCCAATGTTTCCACTGGTATATACTTTTGTTCTTCCTGAAGGTATTAGGCCAGCCAGATCATCATTAATTAATAAAAATAGTGTGAAACATATATGAGCAACAGTACAGCAAGATGGCTAACAATCTCAGGGGTTCACGATTGCCTCTTTTGGAAATTTTGGTACCTGCTATTTTCCCTGTCGCTCATAAAATTTAGTAGCTTTCTCTTTCTCTCAAGCTGAATACTGTATTTAGGAAAGTGCCTTTTAACATGAGAGGATGCTAATACTAATAACAGAGCTCATTTTCCAAATAGTTGAGTACTAATCTATGAGATGCAATAATAATAACACTTAACTTATTTTTGGGCAAGTATTTGCATGTTGGAGATGTATATCCTCATATATATAGATATAACTATATATATATCTGTATGTATAGTATATATATGTGTGTATGTATCTATTGTCGTTGTGAAAAGATCAAAAGACCAAAATTCAAGACACCCCTCCAAAAGGCACACCAGTATTCTTGACCAAGTTTTGTCTCTTTGCATATAGGCAACTATACAGAAAGCAGCAGCAAAGGGAAAGGCACCAAGTGAAAAGGAAGAACATTTGAAACAGGAGACAAATAATTTTTTAGCAAGAAGGGCTATGTGATGATGGTTCATTCAGCTGGTGATCCATTATGCCTGTTAAGAGGCCAAAGAGAACTGTAGATCTCTGAGGTCCATGGGGGCAGGGGTAAGGGAATAAGATGAAGGGAACACTAGAATAAATGAAGTGCCTTAACAGCTGAAAAAGGCTGATGGATGTGCTCTGCACCTCAGAAGACGGAACTCCCAGCAGGAGAATAAAGAGTGCAACAGAGCAGAGCCTGCTAGAACCACACAGTTAGAGAACTGATCCTCTAATAACCTCCCGTTTCAGAAGTTTATAATGTGCTATAAAAACCCCTTGTCTCTGGACTAAAACCTGGCACTACCACACTTAACTGCATTTTATTGCCATTGCACAAATCCCCGATTTGCTGTTACTTTCTCTTAAATAGAATTGGTTCTATTTTCAGCCATGCAGGTGCCAAGATGTTTTGTAAAAGTTTTCTGTAGAGAATGGATGTGATTTTTAAAATGTAGAAGCTGGATTTCAAAACTTAAATTGAAATGCTAGACTAGGCACTGGGGACATTTCAATTAAATCATGTCTATGTTTATGCTCTTAATCCCAACTTGGGTGCTGTCGATAGATAAGACTGCAAGCAGAGATATTCAGTGCTTTCAATGGGTGTAGGTCATCCTGCAGCTAACTCTCCTCAATGGCCTTATATTAAAATTTTGGGAAGCTTTTACTTCTTATATGTCTATTGGCAGTTTTATTTGCCAAGTCAAGAGGAAATAAAATACCATATTTTGTAGAAGAGTCTATTGATAATGTACTTAAAAATAAAACCAATATTAGACATGGTTCTTACACATGCATTTCAAATGTTGCACCCATCAGTAACGAGGCTTCATATACCTTCACCTGATACAATTTTGCTTCAGTGGTTGGTTATAGTTCATGATCTATTCATTCTGTACTTCAAAAACAGGTTAACCAGAATTCTAATTAAGTGATCAAACTCAGCATAAGAAATAAAAGTCAGGTCATTGTATCTCTACTTTACTTCTCTGCATCACTCTATCATCAGAATCAATAATAATGAATGAATTATCATCATCTCTTGACTAATATCTAAATAACAACCTTTTCCTAAGTGCATTGGATACTCTATAAAGTATTAACAAACAGGATACCATCATGGAGGCATAATAAATTAAATTTAAAAACACACTTATTTAGAGAACCAAAAACCTAATTAAGCACTTTACATTATTCTATATTTCCTAGGATTAGTTTCTGAAGAGAGGATAACTTTGATAGCTCAGATATTCCAGTTAATTATTTTCAAAGTGTATTGCTATTTGTTCTTGACTTTGTGGGTTTATTTATTTTCAGGTTAGAGACCTAGCTTCAAGCTGATATTTTTAATTCAAAGGTCAAAAAAATCCCCTCTCTTCTAGTTTTTCTAGTTTTAGATAAACTAGTGGACTAAGTATGCTGTTTTAGGAAGAAACAATTTTGCACAATGGATGGAGGAATCTTATGTTTTTTCCAACTCTGAACTGAATGTTTGCATTTTTCTTTTTATTGTTGTTAGAGCTGGTATGTAAAGGGTGAAAAGACCTCTTTACCTTTAACCAGACTTTATTGTTTTAACAACTCAGGATTGAAAATTCTAGAAATAGACTAAGAACAAAAGAAGGGTCTCACTTGTACATGGATCTTTTGCAAGCATTTTAATTATATTTTTAAGGGCAAACTCTTCTACTTTGATGATCTGAATTATAAGATGCTGCTTTTTTTGGTTTTTGGAACAGGTCTTGGGTTCTGTTTTGTGTGTGTTGAACTATGGTAGTCAATCAGTGCACTAATTTAAAATATAACTGGTCTGCAGTTGTTTTTAGCCAGCATCCTGAAATATTCTGTATAACAAGATTCTAACTGGAACATGTTTCTATACGGTGTACTTGGAACATAAAAATGGGAAATATTATCTAGCTTGGGCAATGGCTTTCTGACAGAATGACTTGAGTCTTTGGCTTGAAGGAGGGAGGTAGGGGGCAGTTTCTGAAGGATACTAGTCAGGTAAACAACTGCATATGATTAGAATTAACATGGAGCCCATTGAGATCTTTAGAATTCATTATTATACCACCTAGCAGGCTGCTCACCAGGATTCAAAAACAGACACCCTTTCAACCAAATAGAACAATTAGCTGAGCTTCCTAATGGCAGGGCTCACCCTTTGTAGGTGCAGCAAATTCCTCTGGATGCTTCCTTACTGTTTTCCCTCCTCTGCTTTTTAAAATGCCCGATTCTGTCCCAGATAGCTTGACATACTATTATAATAATGGCTAGATCTAGATTAAAATTATCCCTCCCTTGTCACATATCTGCATTTGAGCCTGAATCCTCAGAAATGGCTTTACTGGAGGAGATTTCAGGCCCCATGCCAGGCATGGAGAGATGCAAGCTTTCAACTCCTCTCAAACTAGGCCATGTAAGTGACTGTCTACTCTGACTTCAAAGACATTTGGTTTGGGTGCTTAATCTGGCCTGTCTGTGAAAGTCTTGCCATTATACCTTCTAAAACTAAACTGAATATGTGTGGATGTGTATTTAGATTCAGCATAACAGTGTGTATGATTTTTTTTCTTTTTTTTTTTTTAGTTTGTGCTTTCAAGAATCAACTAAGAAAGTTCTGTTATTTGATCCTGCTGATGTTCCCTTTCAGACAGCTGCCACCAGCACCGTTTGGCCACTTCCTTTTTATTTCCTATTCCCTTTTAACTGTCTAGCTTACTTTGATATGATTTCGTCTCTCTCTGTAATGGCAATGAGAGAGGATGTTTTTTCCCAAGGCCATGGCATGATATGCCTTTTAATTCATTTTAGGCTTATTACCTTACAAATTTAAGAATGAATCAGGGCGCTGTTTTCTTGGGCCAAGGATGCTTTAGACAAGTTGGAAGGTAAGAGGGCATGTTAGATCATGTGTGCACTTGGCAGCTGCTTTCTAGGACAGAATTGGTCGTTAGAGGCTTGATTCCTGTGTCTGCCACTTTTCTGCCTTGTGACTTTGGATAACCCACGTAATCTATCTTCTCACTGCCTCCTTCTCCATAAAATAGTAAAAATAATATAATTTTATCTTCCTAGACTCCCAGAGATGTCATGAGCTTTCAGATCAGGTGTGAAAGTCCTTTTAAATCCTGCGAATTCCATGCAAGAATGCTTTTAAAATGGTTTAATACAGAAAACGTTAAATAGAGAGCATATTTTGTTTTGGAAAACAATGTGTGTTTTTTAGAAATAATATTTCCATTACACAATTACAGTTTTTAAATTTTTTTTTTTACTGTGACTTCTGGATCTTATTTTTAACACATGATTTAACAATATGCTGTGTTTTTGACAGTCTTATATATCTTTCTCGAGAAATCTGCAAGACTGTGCTGTTAATTTGAACCTAGGGAGTGAATCTGGTCCCCAGTGAATAATGCCACCACTGGAACTCGATGTCCTATTAACAATCCACAAAATAGAAATCACAGGTACTGCTGCTACATAGGGAACGACTCTTTCCTGCAGATTATAGTGCCTATTTTGCGACGGATTTTTCTTTCATAGTTATTCCCCCTTGAATTGCATTTGGCTTCTGGCTGACCTGTTGGCAACTCCAAGATAGGATACATTACTCTATAACTTTTGAGAAGGAGAATACTGCTTGATTAACACAGAGAACACACATTTATATAAGGGCATAGTGAAGTGTCCTCATATTTGTATTTATAATTCCTTGTTGCTAGACATCTCCAATCCATTCTGTGTTGGCTGGTGGCAATTTGCCACTCTTTCCTTCAGAGGAGAGGGAGCATATGGTCAGCTCCCTGGATTTGAAAATTCAGACCATATATATCCACTACTGAAATGATTTTAAAATTGTGGAGATTGCTTCTTTCTCTCTAAAGACTGAAGCTGTGATCCCCAACTCTAGTTTCATCACCCTCCAGGGTCACTCCAATCAGCCCAGAAAGTGGCATGGAAAATTTAAGAGAAAATTAATTTTCATTCAGTTTAAATTAAAAACAAAGGCATGCCAAATTGAGCTGTTAAAGAAAGGGTTATCTTGACAACCAATAAATGCCATTTTTACTCTGAAAGTGTTCTAGTTAATGCATGTTGTGCACTGGCTAGAAACTATGTGAGACGTACTCAGGGTGGCCCCACTGATAAAAGCAAACTAGGGAGAAAGAATTTTATTATTCTCCAGAACATTCTTTCTTTTTTTTCCGATTTTCTAATTGAGGCTTGAAATAATTTGAGGACAATGTAAAGCAGGCAAAATTGTAGTTTAAGGTTGGTTTCTTGCTCTTTGGTAAACCTAAGCTCCATTTGAACTATAGATCAACCTCTGTGCTGGAATGAAAAATATTTTGTTGCATTTTCCTTCCATTTTATGTTTTCTGTCCATTAGCCCTAGAATCCTTACCTGGTACCTATTAGAAAGTGCTCATAAGAAACATCTCTTACTTCGTTGCATCATTGCCATGCTTTTAAAAGGCGCATTATTGTGCCAATTAAATGGACTTTCAGGAGCAAGAACATTCTTCTTTTTCTTTTTTGAGTTGGAGTCTCACTCTGCCACCCAGGCTGGAGTGCAGTGGCATGCTCACGGCCACCACAGCCTCGATCAGTTGGGCTCAGGTGATCCTTCTGCCTCAGCCTTCCAAGTAACTGGAACTACAGACCTGTGCCACCACGCCCGGTTGACTTTTTTGATTTCTTGTGGAGACGAGGTCTCGCCAAGTTGCCCAGGCTGTTTTTCAATCTCCGGGCACAGGCAATCCTCAAGCCTTCTCCTCCCAAAGTGCTAGGATTACAGGTGGGAGCCACCATGCCAGGCAAGAACATTCTTTATTAACCATGGCTGTGTGATCAGCAACATTCTTGCATTATTTCTTCTCTTCTGATCCTATCGTTGAAGTTCAGAAGAATTTCTTTTCAGTCCAAAGGCATGTTATTTCTTTTCTGCTATGTCTCTACAAGATCTCTACCTCGTCCTAAATGGTATTCCTTTCTTCCCCCTTTACTTAAAATATCTTTGGGATCATTTGCAGGTAATTTTTACATTTATAGTTCACACAAATCTTATATTTACTGCTTCATTTATATGAAATAAAATTATAAGCACTTACTTTCCTTGGCTCATGGTTAATTCCTCTGGCACTGAGGGAAAAAGTCAAGTCTTAGAGTCCACAACTGCTTAAAGCCATATTTGTAGCAAATGGTATTTTTACTGGTGGAGTCTAGATGTTGGTATAAACCTTGGTTAGCAATTTGGTGAGATTTGAAAAAATGTAGATAAACAAGGTCACTATCATGTTGAACCTCAGTGTGCAAGAGGCCAAGGGCCTGATGGATAAAAGACTTCATTTATACTGTACCTGATGTTTCTACGCTTTTCTGTTTACAAAATGGGAAATATGTTTCATCATAAACTTAAAACTTTCAAGAGGAGTGAAGCATGGGATGGGAAAGCAAGAATCTTTTTTGTGTATACTGGCTTTCTAATTTTTCTTACCCCAAGTTTCAATCATTATTATTATTATTAGTAGTAGCGGCACTATTTTATGTAAAATTCCAGATGCAATTGAAGTCTACTTTCGTATCATGGAAGGGACATTTCTCTCCTATAACAAAAAAGGTGCACTGCACATGGAATGTGTGTGGTGATTTGACTCCCTTTGCAACTTGGGATGTTTACAAGCAAAGAATTTTGACAAGAAAGGCAAATGTCACATGTGGCAGAGACATTCAGCCGAGCAGACTGTGGACCTTGTCCAATGAGAAGAAGCTGAGGGGCAGGGACTGCCCAGCCCATGGCTGCAGGTCTCAATTCCCCACACTCCTCAGAGGTGGGGCTATGTGACTAGTTCTCATGATGGACTATGAAGAGAAGTGACTTCCAGACACTGTGATTAAGAAACAGGTGAATATTGGCCATAGTCTCTTTCACTATTCACTAGCTGGTGAAAAAGACTCCCATGATGGAAGAAGTAGGAGCCTTGAGTGACCCTGTGGAAGGCCACCCTACCAAGGACACACTCACTAATGCTGATGTGAGAAATATCTGTTACGGCAACCAACATTTACCTGGGTACGTATAATACGAAACATATCATATTCTGGTTATGGGACACTCAGCACAAACCATGAGCAGAATAGTCAACATTCGGAAGAATCAAGTTGAAACATGCTGTGTGCCTCGTTTAATTTCAACACTTAGACGATACTCTGAAATGATTTCTTTATTTCAAATTTTGTTGATTATCTTTCTAACTGATAGTATCACCCAAAAGGCTTTTATCAGCTCACTGAAAGGCTAAGAATTTCAGAGGACAGTTGATCTGAAAGGATTATTGTACAGTGGACTATCCAAGTGTGTGCTTATCATTTATGTAATAGGTAGCATGTGATTCACACGCATGGCATGTAAGGGCCGGCATGTGGCAAGCTAACATATATTGGCATTAATGTTTTGGGTATTGTACATCACAATGTATTATAATATTCTTATTAAGAGATAATTACAATTGTTCATATGTCATAAGCACTAGAAATGACAATGCACTGGACATTGACACTTGATAGAGAAAAGATTGTATATGTCCCAATATTCTAAAGTCCACAACTCTTTGGCATGGACATTTTACTGTCTCTCTTTACTCTACTTCTCTCATACAATTTCATGGAGACTTGACAGAACTTCAAATTCTAAAATGTCCCAACTGAAATGTGACAGGACAGTAAAAATGAAGACTCATAGTTCTCATTTTATTTACCTGCATTCAGATGTGCAATTGTTCTGAAGGCTTTGGAGGGCTTGGGATATATTTTTACTTTAAATGCTACAGTGAGACAATTTTAATGTTGATCACAGGTGGGAATATCATATTTATAACTCAATTGTAATTCAGTCATTACTTTGGGGACAGAAAATCCTCCAGGGAGAGTCGCACATTTACATGATGCATCCCAGTGCTCAGATCTGTATTTGTAACTCTGTTTCAACCAAGATATGTGTAAAATCACAAATGACTGGTCAGTTCCCTATTGGATGCTGCTAAGAAACCTTATGAATTCCATTTTTACACTTATTAAAATTTAATGTTCTAATATTAATAGAGGCTATGAACTAGGTTCTTGCTAAGATTTTCCGATGAGAAACTGAAAATGGCCAGATTTTGCTGATATCTAGCAATATTTTGAAATTGGACAATTCTCTTTTTATCTCTACTCTGCATCCCTTTTTCTCTCAGATTCTTCCTTTTCATTGTTTTTGCTGTTATGTTCCTTTTACATCCTCTCTTGGTGTCTAGTGTTTACATCTTTGTGGGATTCTATTTTCTTTTGTTTAAGAGGTAAACAATTTGATACTCAAGTTCATGGCTTTCTATTCCACTATCACCTCTCTATCATCACTTCTTGCCTGGACTAGTGAAACAGCTCTCTTACCTGCCATCCCTAAATCCAATCTTCCTTCTTCCTAATTTGTTCTTCAAATCACATCCAAAATGATGTTCCAGAAATGCAGATTTGTGCGTTTCTCCCTACTTATAATCTTTTAATGTCTTTCCATTGTTTTCAGAATAAAACCCAAAGTCCTTAACAAGGTTGATAGAATTTGGATTTGAGGTCTGGCCTGCTATTTATGGATGTGTGACTTGACCTACTTATACCTCAGCTTCCTTACATTGTTGATTCTCATTATTTGTGGTATATAGGCTCTGTAAAGTTCTCGTGAACACTGAATTAGTAAATACTGAATCATTGCTCCTTGAAAAAATACAGGGTTAGGTTTTTGTGAACGTCTGGTCACACCATTTTGTCAACAGATGAATACATAATCTTCTTTTGTGTGTGTTTTTGTTTAAAAATACCTTATTAAATCTATATTGTTGACTCATTAACATTGAACTTGTGGTCAACAGCATGTAACTCATGTCTAAATGAAGCTTATCTAACACACATGTTTTCTTCATAAGGTAACTCACAGTTTTCTTGTACTTAGAAACTCTGGATGGCATTTTAGCACTATCTTGGAGATCATTTTATTTTTTTATTTTTAAATATTTTATTTTAAAGATGTGGGGTACAATTCAGGGTTAGGTATACAAATGTTCATTATGCAGGTACCCTTGTTAATGAGGTGTGACCCTCCCTTCCCCAGGCAGATTCTCACTACTGCCAATGAGATCATTTTAAATGGCAAAATCACCAACAAAACACACAAAATTTTAAAAAATGTGTCACTAAATCGAAAGGACACTTGTTTACAGTATAAGAGCTGAAGCAACAAGGCGCAGAGTCACCTTATTTGACCTCAGCCTGGAAAGAAAGTGCACACTGGGGTGATTCCAAAGTTTTATTGTTTCTTCCCTCCCCCTAGCAAATGTCCATGAATGATGAAAAAAGTGTGTTAAGTACTGATTCAGTGGTTAAAGTAAATGTTAGCGAGTAGGTGAATTTGCAGATCCGGATCTGTACATAGTCAATTAACAGTAAGTAAAAAGGTATATGACTGTAGCAGACATTCCTGGTTTCCTACCCTCCATGTCCACCTTCTGCTTTGTTGGTCAATTATTTTTTGTGTAGCTATGTGATCAAAGAGGAGGCCCGAGACTCATGCTAACTCATAATCAGCTAAAAAATTCATGGGGATCTCCACTCCCATTGCCAGGGAAAAGTTTAGGGGTGGGCATGTGACCCATTCTAGCTAATGAGAATGTAAAGGAAGGGAGAGATATCCCTTCTCTTTTATTGTTGAAAGATTTTGTGCCTACCTGGAACAGCAGGGATGGCCTCTGAAACCATCATGATATACTAAGTATGAGTCAAAAAATTTGAACAGAATTGTGTTTTTTGACGATATTGATGAACAACCAAATTAACAAACCAAGCCTTCCTTGTGAGATGATAAAGAAAGCTTTAGGCCGGTTTGAGTAGTTTTGCTTGTTAGTTATTTGTAACCTAAAACATCCAGATAGTATGCTTTATTTTTCATAAGGTTGATGTTAGGAATAAATGAGAGAAAAAATATACATGAATGTATAAATATACATACCATTTGTTATATGGTTATACCTTGATAAATATTACTTTTCCTTATTGTATTTTTAGGTATAGAAAAACTATGCAAGTTAAAGACTAAACCACCAAATATTTGTCATTACTGTTCCTAATTAACAAGAAAATGAACGTGAGTTGACTCAAAATCTTATAGAATACTTTATTTCAATGTTATTGTTTAGAATCATTATTCCCTTAACTCTTTTTTCTGGTTTGGTCATTTGTGGCTCAACTATTCACTTAAAAAATTATTGTATAAGGCTTTGCTTATATGTTTTAAATTGACGTATCATGATTATTATACAATTGTCACAATATTTTTGTAACAGACTAATCAGGCTAGGAAGTAGAGAGAAACTACATTGCAAGGGGTTTTGTGAATATCCTAGATAAAGAATGGTAACTTTTCAAGAATTGAGTTTTTATATATAAGAAATAAATTGAGGAAGTTAATTCTCAACCATTGTTTATTCATTCAAGTAAGTATTTATGAAGTCTTTACTATAATTGATGCATAGGCTGGGTTCCAGCTCTAGAGGATATCCATTGTGCCTGTAAGCTTAGAGTGCTTGGCATGACATGGGCTGTAAAGTTTTAGTGCCCACAGGAATTTTTTCAAATATTTTTGCACTGCTCATGCTGCTAAGTCTGAAAAATTTTACACAATGAGTTCTCAGTAGATACATGTCATATAATGGTCTGCTGTTATGTAGAAAACACACACACACACATTTATATAGGACTAATACTTGCTGAAAGAATATGTAATTATTTTCTCTATTGAGTTTTTAAATGATATTGGATGACCCAGGTCCTAGTATTTTCTCAAGTTCACAAATTTCTCTGTTAATTACACTGCCTGAAGCCATCTGAGAAGTGTCGTTTGTCCAGTTTTGTAGAATGTTCAGTCACTTTATGACACTGTCATATCTAGTGGTTTGTAGGTGATAGCACTTGATGACTTTCTTTGTGATTTTACTTTCCTGAGAGGCTTGATGAAACCACACCATTCAGCAGGGATTTGCAACCCTGTCATCTCTTGTGAGTGTATGCTGGGACCTTGAGCTAATGCTCTTTAACTTCCAAATGATTTCTTTGAGACATTTCTGGTATTCTGACAAGTAGTATAACACAGAGCTATTGGTGGTTTTTTTTTCTTACAGATAATGCATTTAGCATCTATAATAAAGCCATTTTTTTCTTCAATAGAAATAGTATTTAATTTCCTTTTAATCATTTAAGTCTAATATTTTTACTTATTCTGTTTTTCAAAGTGCATGTCAATCAGTGTGACATTGGAATTGTCATATTATTTTCTATACAACACATGATAAAACTGAGAATCTTCTTTTTTAAAGAATTTTTTTATTTTAAATATGTGGGTATAGTTCAGGGTTAGATATACAAGTGTTCATTATGCAGGTATCCTTGTTGATAAGATGTGCCCTCACCTGGCAGTTTCCCAGTACTGCCAGTCCCGCTCCCGCACTCTCCTGGCAGTTTCCCACTACTGCCAAGCCCTTTCATGTATATGTTGGCTGCTCATATGTCTTCTTTTGAGATGTATCTATTCATATCTTTTGCCCACTTTGTAATAGGGCTGTTTGTTTTTCTCTTTTTGGCACTTTTGAATTCCTTGTGGATCCTAGATGTTAGACCTTTGTCATACATACAGTTGGAAAATATTTTTTCCCAGTCTGTGGGCCGTCTCCCTGCTCTCTTGATGGTTTCTTTGGCTTTGCAGAAGCTTGTCAGTTTGATGAGGTCCCACTTGTCTATCTTATCTCTTATGGCATGGGTACTTGGAGTTTTCATCAGGAATTGGTTGCCAGTTCCAATTTCCATAAGAGTGTCTCCTGCATTTTCTAAGGTTCTTATAGTTTAAGGTTTTACGTGTAGGTCTTTGATCCATTTTGAGTTGATTTTTGTATATGGGAGATTGTTTTAATCTTCTGCATGTAGTCAGCCAGTTTTCCCAGCACCATTTACTGAATAGGTTCACACTTTTCATATGTCATATTGATCTGAGAATTGAGTCAGCATTCTTCCCAAAGGCGTTTCTGTCCTGGTTATATGGAAGATTTAGTACTCATAGATACATT
>CAUYQG010292341.1:0-20041 GCA_963574415.1 Tarsius wallacei
CCAAATACTACTGCTATTTCTGGAATACTATGACACTGGTACCAGAGATGGCTTTGAAGATGCCCAATTCAGGTCAGAAAGCATGAAATTCACCTGAGCAAATCTCAGCAATGCAAATGAACATGCTTACTGACCAAACAAACCAGGAAAAAAAGCAAGTGACCCCATTTAAAAGTGGGCAAAAGACTTAAACAGATGTCTCTCAAAAGAAGATATACAAATGGTGAACAAATATTTGAAAGCCTACTCAGCAAGGCAATATGAAATAAATCAAAAGAGTTAGCTTCTTACAGCTTCGATTGGGTAATAAGAGAGATAGTACAAAATAATGAATGAGTCAAGTTTTGTGTGTGTTAAATGTCAAATAAGTGGTATTTACTTAGAGCAGATGGACATCATAGTGGGCGAAATAAGCAATACTTAAAGAGGAGAGAAAACTTAAGCTTGAACTTGAAGGGTGTCTATAATTCAGATAAATATTGACAGATTTTTTTTTCCCATTCAAGGTTTTTGGAGTGTTAAGCACTAGGCTAGACACTGAGGATTTATATATCTAAGACATGATCCTCCCCACAGGAAGCTTACAGTGAAGATGGGAGACAAGTGAACACAATTACACAGCACTATGATCTCGTTTGTAGAAAAAGTAGGCATAGGGCATATGAGATCACACTGCAACCAATTGCTTTCTGACTTAAACGTTATCAGTTACAGACAATAAAATTTGGGGTCTGAAAAGTATCTTTTCCCTTAGTAACTTTGTTTTCTCATTGTAATTAAAATCTTTCATCCTTCTGGATTTAAAAAAAATATGAAATCCTAGAATGAAAGGTGAGCTAGAAAGTCACATTTGGCTTGAAAACCTGCTAGATCAGGACTTCTCAAGCCTGAGCATCTTGTTAAAATGAAGGTTCTGATTCAGAAGGTGGAGGGCAGGCTGAGGTGATGCATTTTTAACACACTCTAGGTGATGCTGATTCTGCTGGGTAGACACCACCCTTTCGGTAGCACCCTTCTTATGATTAATGATTAATTGAAAGGCACAGTAATACAGTGCTATGAAATGTAAGCAGGGTACTTATATTTTAGTGTTATACACATACAAAGAAAACAACATCAATAAACATTCCACTTCATAGCATCATTGCATTTGGGGCTTCTCTATTTTCAATTACAGGTAAAAAATCCTTCTGGTAAGTGTGAAGAGTTATTCTCTCAAATATTTGTGTTACTGTTTTCCAAGGTGTGATAAAGAAGCAGATTTCTTACCTTATCCAAATCCTACTGAACCAAAATCTCTTAGGAAAGAAAGGATTCCCAGCATTTGTAATTTAAGCAGCATTATAAGACTTTCTTATTTACACCAAAATTTAAGAATCAATGGCAAAAGCACAAAGAAAAAAATTTAAATTAAGATACTTTGGGAATCAGCATTAACATACTGTACATAGAAGCCTCCACCTGTGGACTGTTTACTACAGCTGGGTGGAACAGGCAATAGTTCAAATTTGGGTGAGTCTCGGGGCTTTTGAGAAAATTAATTACTGGCAGTCAGCAAGTGAGAATCCAGTTCTACTCCCATCTTGATTTCATCCCTCATCTATCCTAGAAAACCTGGTGAAAATAAATGCACTGCGACTAACATCAAATTTCAGAAAGACGGTAATGCCCCAACGGATGATTTCAAAACATTTGCTGGTTTTCATATAAATAAAGCATGAAATAAACAATTTGGAGGAAAATGAGGAAGTGTAAACTCCATAACACTATTTAATTTTTCCATTTCAGAAGTTCTGCTAATGAGTGATTTGGAGGTAAGTCCATAACTGATATTTGTCTAAAAGGCTTCCCTTTTGTTTTTGTTTTAATTTTTTTATTTTCTTAACTATTATGTTCTCATTTTCTTTTAGTCTTGTTTGATAAGGATTAGGGGTTTGACAATCAATTTGTTGTCTTAGATAATGCTGCTAGCTCTTTTGATGATTTAATCCAGAGAAATAACTCCTCATTACTCTTTTTTTTTTTTTTTTTTTAGTTTATGTCTTAATCTGTTGCTGGAGTGCACTGGCACAATCACAGCTTACCATAGACTCAAACTTTTGGGCTCAAACGATCCTCCCACCTTAGCTTCCTGAGTAGGTGGAACCACAGGGGTACATCACCACACAGCTAAGTTTTAAATTTTTTTGTAGATAGGCTTTCCCTATGTTGCCCAGGCTGGTCTCAAACTCCTGGGCTCAAGCAATCTGCTTGCTCAGCCTCCAAAAGTGCTGGGATTACAGGCATGAGCCACCACACCCATCCCTCCACTCATTCTTATAAACGAGGAGCCAAATGTTTTATCTAGATAAGCAATGCCTAGAAGAATTTGCAGACCTTGCATCACCTCTTGTTGATTTTGCTCCATTCTTTATCTTTAAAGTTATCTTTCTGGTGCAGCGATACTAAGTCTAAAATTTGATAGCCAAAAAATGTCTTCACAATAATTCTTCAAACTTACTTGCTTTTTAATGAAAATCTTAGTAATGATGAATGTCCCTTACCTTATTTTCAGCACACAGGGTCTGGATGTAAAACTAGTTGGTTTTTACTAACAAAAAAACATTGCTGTGTCATCCACAGCACCCTCATGTTTCTCAAGCCCCCTCCTCAATTGCAAGGTTAACAATACTCTTTTTTTCTTTTCTTATTTTAAAAAAATAGTTTCTCAAACCAGGGTTCAACTATCCAAGATTTTCTATTTTAAAAAAACCTCAATAGAGGTTAAGAATATTAGTTTTGTGTGGATTGGGAAAAGACAAGTTAATTTGATTTTTAAAAATCTGTAATTACTGTGCTACCTGCAGTGTTGTCTAAGGCGGCTCTACAAGTGGGTGATTCTGATGTGAACTTGTTGAAATTGAAGCTTTCTCCATCCCATCTCTGACCTTCCCTTGTTTTCCCACCTCCACTCCCATGAGTTGTATGTGTGCTAAGATTTGTAAACCACTGATTGGTCTGCCTTTAAAACCCAAGATTATAAATGAAGATATTATAAGACATATGCGGGATTGACCTTCAGCAATTGTTACTAATCTGGTCAATAGTATTTTTTTGTTTGTTTTGTTTTGAGTTGGAGTCTCACTCTGTCACCCAGGCTGGAGTGCAGTGGCACACTCACGGCCACCACAGCCTTGACCTGCTGGACTCAGGTGGTCTTTCCACCTCAGCCTTCCAGCTAGCTGGAACTACAGGCATGTGCCACCATGCCTGGCTAATTTTTTGATTTATTGTAGAGATGAGGTCTCGCCAAGTTGTCCAAGCTAGTTGTATTCTGAAGTATTTTACTGTGGTGATTTTAAAACTGTTGGCCATGACTCCCAGTAAAAATACACTTATATATTGTACATCAAGTCCTACACTCTCTCTCTTTCTCTCTCTCTCTCTCACAATTGAACACAACTTACCCTTTATACCTGCAATGATCTTTCTGTTCATTCCTTCCTTCCTTCTCTTCCTCCTTCCTTTCTTTCTCTCTCTCTCCCTCTCTCAATCTCACACTTCTTTTTTTCATTGAATGCTTGTTGAAATCCACTAAATTAATTTTCCAGCACACTAAAGCATCATGACATACAGTTTAAAAACACTACCTCACTTGATGAGCATTTCTGAATTCAAAAGCAGTACAATAACTGTCTCTAGATCCTTAGTTGTACCATCCACAAAACTCCTGAGAAAGAAATTCACAATGCTTCCAATATTTTACTTATTTAGTTTAATTAATATTATTTTTGGTACCAACCAAGAATAATTTTTCCACTACTTTTTTTTCTACTAAGCAATGAAATCTGATGCACTTACAATTTTTCATGCATCTTTAAAATGGAAATCTGAAAGACTAGTAAAAGGTAAGTTAAGAACATTGAATATATTTATTACTATTTTTTAAAATAGTTAGATATTTTTTATTACTCCCCAATGTTATTTTATTGTAATATGGAGCTAATGTTGTCTACTTCGCTATATAAAGTATTTGGGGAAAATAAGTGAGAAATTATAAATGCATTTAAAATACATTCATGTACATTTGAATTTTGTTTATACATCAGTTTGGGATTGAGGTGAAAGGACAAAGTGTCCTCTTTTATAAAGAAGACAAATTTTTTAAAACTACTTATTAGTAATTTAAATGACCAGTTTTATTAATAACACTAGTTTCATTAAAACTAGCTAAATGTTGCTATTTTGTATTTTGTACAATTACCAAACATAATTTAACAAACGTAAATGTCTTTGATTCCTAGGAAATTAAATTTTTAAGGGCGAATTCCCATTCGTTCATACAACAAATATTTACTGAGTATTTACAATGTGTCAGTCACTGGGGTTGAGCTAATTAGTCAAGTGGAAAATGATGATGAATGTTCCATGCAGAGGAAATAGCCAATGCAAAGGGCTCAAGACAGGGGCATGTTTGACACATTCAAGGAGCAGTAAGGAGATAAGTGGGGTGGATGCAGAGTGAGGAGGGGATAGAGAAGGAAGCTTGGTGAGATAACAGTGGACAAAATCATAAAGGATCATGTGGGCCTTTCAAAGGACTTTGGTTTTTATTCTGAATGAGAAGGGAAACCACTGGAGGGTGTTTAACAGAGCAATGGCATAATCTGACATATTTTAAAGACACTCTGGCAGTTTTGTTAGAATACGCTATTGTAGAAATATGGTCAAGAAATGATGGTCATCAGTAGAGATGGTGGGAAGAAGTCAAATTCTGAATACATTATAAAGATGGCATTAGGAGGATCTGCAGGTTTGGATGTGACATGGAAGAAAAAGAATGAAGGATGACTCCAAGTTGTTTTGTTTTTTTTTAACATGTACAACTGGAAAGATGGTTTCCATCAACTGAGACAGTGTGTTGATTTTCTATTGCTGTGTTAACAAACTACTCCAAAGGAAGTATTATATAACATCAGCCCTAGGATTCTATGAGTCAGAAATTCAGACAGGAAGGGCACTGTGGGAATGAATTGTCTCTGTTCTGTGATGTGTGGGGCCCTGGCTGAGATGGCTCAAGTGGCTGGGGGCTGACTTGAATGGCTGAAGCCTGGAATCATTTGGAAGTTTCTTCACTCATGTGTCTGGCATCTGAGCTAGATTTGTCAGGTCTCTCCATGTGTCTTGGGCTTTTCATCATATGGAGGCTAGATTCCAAAGGTAAGTATTTGCAAAGAGACCATCTCTAAGTGAAGTGAACATGCCAAGAGGGGGTTTCCAGAGAGGATTTTCCAAGACAACCAGGTAGGGGCTATGTAGCTTTTAATTCCCTCACCTCAGATGTCAGAGCTTCATTTCTACTGTGTGTACTCTATTGGTCAAAGCAGTCACAAGCTCAGACAGATTAAAAGGAAGGGAATCTAAACCTCAGTTCTTGATGGAATAAGATAATAATAAATAATTTGTAGTCATTTTTAAAAACTACTGCAGAAAGGAAGGCTGTGAATGAATAGGAATTGGGGAAATTGGGGGAAGATTAGGAGCTCAACTCTAGACATGTTGAGTTTCAGGTACTTACTGACCTGAAACTTATTAACCCTTGATAGAGACACCAAGTAGACATTTGTTTATAAGAGACTAGATTTTAAAAGACGAATTTGGCCTAAAAGTATAAATGTGAAAGATTTCAGCACATGTGGTAGATTTAAAGCCCATGCTACTGGTAAAACATCAAGGGAGAGAAAGTAGATAGAGAAAACAATAAGACAAAGATGTCAGCAAAGGAGACTGGAAAGAACAACCAGTAAAGTTGCTCTCTTTTAGACAAAGGAAAGACACTATATCAGGAAGAAGAGAGTGGCCAACTGAGTCCATTGCTACTGATGGTCAAGTCAGAGGAAAACTTGGAATTGGCATAGGATTTAGCATCATTGCGTTTGTGTAATGTGTAAAATGGATTTAACACTGGTCTCAGATGCACACAAATTATTTAGGATATGATTCTTCAATTAACTCATAAGAGTTCAACATACTCCTTAGATGTGCACAGTAAATCTGTAATGTTTATATGGATAGTTATAGAAACACATTTCATAATTCCTAAATAACCTTAACTTTAAAAATTGCAGCAAGAATAGACATAATAAAGTACACTGGATTTTACATTTAGCTAATTCTCATCATGCACTTTAGCCTTCCTGCCTCTGAAATTAGCTTTCTAGGTATTCTTAAATTTTTGAGAAAGAGAGGGAGATGTTTATAGAAAGCATTACCAAGATAATAGGTCCTTTTTTTAAAATTTTACCAACTCATTATTTATATTTTAGATAAAAGTTTATTTCTAGAAATCTACTTCTAGATTTATTAGACTTTACTGATTTAAAAGTTTCCCAGATAACAAATAGTTTTCCCTCTTATTTTGAATTACCTTTTTTTTTTTTGAGTCAAAGCCTTGCTCTGTCATCCAGACTGGAGTGCAGTGGCATGATCACAACTCATCGCAGCCTACACCTCCTGGGCTCAGGCAATTCTTCCAAGTACCTGGAACTACAGATGTATGCCACTATGCCCAGCTGACTTTTTGATTTTCTGTAGCGATGAGGTCTCACTATGTTGCCCAGGCTGGTCTCGAACTCCTGGGCTCAAGTAAATTCTCCTGTCTTGGCCTCCTAAAGTGCTGGGATTTCAGGCATTAGCCACTGCACCCAGTTATTTTGAATTACTTTAAAAGATTAATATAAGGCAATTTAGTGCATTCAAAGACAAATATAAATACCAACACCTAGTTTTAAGTTGGAAAAATATGAAATAAAATATTGTGTAAAATACATCAATACCCAACAAAATAATAATGGAAATTAAAAATTACCATATTATTGGTGGTGCACATAATTTATCAAAGTGTAAAAACCATAACTGTTGGAACCTTTCTAGAACTACAAAATACAGTTAAACCTTGAACAATGCAGTGGTTAGGGACACCAGCCCCACAAAGTCAGAAATCCAAATACAACTTTTGACTACCCTAAAGTTTAACCACTAATAACCTACTACTGACCAGAAGCTTTACCGATAACATAATCGATTAACACATATTTGGTATGTTACATGTATCATAAACTGTATTCTTACAATGAGAGCTAGAGAAAACATGTTACTAACAACATCACAAACAAAAAAATATATTTACTTTAATTAAGTGGAAGCAGATCACTCTAAAGGTCTTTATTGTCTTCATGTTACGTAAGATGAAAAGAAGGAGAAAGAGGAGGAGTTGGTCTTGCTTTCTCAGGGATGGCAGAAGCAGAAAAAAACCCTGGATAAGTGGGTCCATGCAGATCAAACCCATACTATTCAATTGTATACTTAAACACATCTCCGTGAACTGTGAAACTCAAGTTACTATTGCTTTAGTTTTACAATTTTTTTCCACCATGATATAAAAGCCAAAATAAAGAAAATGCATGTACAATTCGTGGCACGTCAACTGAGAATGGCAGCAACTCATACCACCTCTGTCCTTTGGTGTTCTTCCCACTCCCCCCCAGGTGAGTTTGCTTGTGCATGTGGACACTTGCTCAGATTAAGAATGCTTCCCACAAAATTGCTTGCTCTCTTTCAGTTTGTTCATGGTTGGCTGTTGCTTATTTGTTGGTAACTGAGAGCATTTAAACATCACCAAAAACAAAACCATTTATTTTCTCCCTCAAGTAGCATCTTTGCTTTTTCTAATCCTTGTTTCCCCTCCTGTCATATGTCCACTGGCTCTAAAATGGAGCACAAAAGAGTAGTTCAGGATCACGGAGAACACAAGGAAGGGGAACTACCAAAATGTTTCAGTCGTGTAAGTGGAGGAAGAGATGATCCTGGAGTTGTTAATGGATAACTTTCATTTACAGAAGTTATAAAGAATGACAGTGGGATTCTGACTCCCCAAAATTTGAGAGGAAGTGATTTTTTTGGACATTTGGCCAGGGCTTTCTAAACTTCTTCCTTGAATTCTATCTAACAACAGATGAGAGGATACAAGGTAGGAGGAGCCATAAGGTGCCAGTGCAGAATGTCTTTTGAAATTTTGTGTTTATAGTTTGTTATCATTTATGCAAATATTCACATTTTTCACAGTTGTGAGATGCACCAGTCTATCACAGAAGAGAATTAAGTCATACAGAAACAGCAGAGTTTAGAATGAATGGAGGAAATACATTCAGGCTTCAGTTCTCTAAGTCTCTAGGACTGTCTTGGGACCTGCCGCTCATCTTTTAATTCTGTGAACTATCCAGAAACCTTTCAGTAATTTACCACCCAACCTTTACATTTTTCTCAAGCTAGTTTTGTTTTGTTTTGTTTTGTTTTTTTTGAGTTTTGTTACTTGCAACTGAATATGTCCTACTAATGCAGATAGTAGACAAATGAGAAGAAGAGGAATTCTAAGCTAGGAGTACAACATGATTACAGGCAAGGAGAGAGAAACATGGCATGAGGCTTTCCAGGAGAGTGAGAAAACTGGCTTAAGAAAATTGAGTCGTTTGTAAGGAATGTACTTAAACAATTTCTCTGTACTACAATGAGGTAGGAGTATAAATTCTTTTTGCCTCTTCAGAGAGCAGTTGAACAAGAACTATAAAAACTTCAAATGCGTATACCACTTGTTCCAGCAATCCACCTCCAGAAATGAATTCTACAGTAATAATCATACAGAGATATTCATTGAAATGTTATTATTGTTGTAGAAAATGAGTGACTGAAAATAACATACATGTCCATCAGTAAGGAACTTGCTAAATAATTTGTTTTGCTACCTGTACATATTGGCATACCACATAGCCCTTAAAGATTATTTTGTAGATCTATATGTGCCAATATGGAATAATCTGCACAAGAAACAAGCAAGGTGTACAACTGCATCATAAATGTTCTCATTTATTTTTTTAAAGCATAGGTATGCGTTTATATACATAAGAAAATCTGGAAGGGCAAACAGGATGTCTTAGCAATAATTTCTTCTGGAAGGAAGACTTACTTTTTTTCATATTTTGTTATGTTTTTGTTTTTGTTTTTTACCACATTCATGTATTCCCACTATGGTTAAACCACTATAACTAAATATGATTTAAATGTGGAACAATGAAAAGCTTAATGGTGTATACATAGTTATTACTTGTTTAGGAATTTCTACTTAGATCCTATTTTAAGCCCTCAATGTATATTATCTCATTCATTCAACCTTCAGGGCAACTCTATGAGTGAGATTCTATCCTCAAATTGCAAATGAGGCTGCTGAAGCTCAAAGGGTAATGATGTCATGTTTCCATCCTCTGGCTCCAAAAACCTTATGCTTAACCATTCTCACATTTACATCTCTGTGCTGAACTGGCTTTGTTGTAATATACCCACAAGGAAGGATTTCTATGGATTAAAAACTTAATTTCCTTGCAGGCAGTGTATAAGTGGCATCCAATAAAAGCTATATAATGGCTAACAAAACAAGTCACTAAATAAATATTTCCCTCTGTGCCAGGTGCTTAGGTTGGGTGTAGCAGTCTTCTTAAGCTGATTGTTAAGGTAGGCACCATCTCATACATTTCATCAGAGAGCAATATATAACAATGGTTTCTCTCTCCAGCAGTGGGAGCCATTGAATCAGGACAATGACACAGTTGGTCTAGCTTGTTACATAGATCACTCTTGTGGCTTTGGAGGATGGATTTAGAAGAGAGGCTATCGGAAGCAGAGAGGCTATTCACATGGAAATTTCTTGGGTGTCTACCTAGTAATCACTTTTTCCATCTTTTGCCAGGATTACTCCAATATATTGTGAGTCATTTCCTAGAATAGCCATGAGTTCAGGCCTTAGATCTGAACTATCTTCATTCATGCAGCTCCGCCACTTACTAATGTTGTAAATGTAGACAACGTATTTAACTTCCTTCATTCCTCAAGTATCAATAACATGGAAATAAAAATGGTATCTCATTGAATTATTAAGGGGTTTTAAAGATGATACTTGTGTCATCAGTGCTCAGTAAATATTAGCTGTTCTCACTATCATTGTTTTCCTCAACCATGTGTTTTGGATGGGATTGGTCACATCACTCATGTCACTCATGTCCATCATCCCTTAATCCCCCACTCCACTACACATCATGGTTCAGTATGTAGTGGTGGGGATCACAACATCTTCATAAAAATTTCATCTTTAAAGAAGAGGCAAGAGTTGGTCAATTTGACTCTCTCCTTAACCTACTTTATTCTTCTTAAGTATCACAATATCACTGGGTATGCTTTTATATTTATTTGTGCTCTGAGAGTATAGAACTTGTCTGATTTGTTCTCTGCTGTCTTTGGATGAGTGATAAATATGAGTTAAATAAAGAGGGATGAGGAAAGCATTCCAGAAATAGGACTGCATGAATGATAGTAAGAAAGTCACAGAAAAAAGCAGGCATTCCATGTGGACTAGGGTAAATGGAATAGGAGAGTGTGTCTATAAGAGAGATCATGCATTTAGAGCAGTTAGTATCTGGTAACCATCATGACAACGATCACAAAAAGTGGTGAGTACAAGCTCTTGAAAGGGAAGAAAAGTGTGTACCCTCTTCACTTGAGAAGCATTTCGAGTATCTAGCACCACAGATGGGATATAGCAGGCACTTCGCATACTCAACTGCAGAATGGAATGCTATTAAATAACCTTACAGACCCACGTAGATGACTTTGAATAAAGATCAAAAAGTTTGAGGTTGACAGCAATAGTTCATGCCTGTAATCCCAGCACTTTGGGAGGCCAAGGCAGGAAGATTGCTTAAGCCCAGGAGTTTGTAACCAGTCTGGACAACATAGCAAGGCCTCGTCTCTACAAAAAAAATTTAAAAATTAGCCAGGCATGATGGTGTGTGTCTGTAGTCCCAGAAACTCAGGAAACTGAGGCGGAAGAATCTCCTGGGCCCAAGAGAGGTGGAGGCTGTGGTAAGCTGTGGTAGCACCACTGCACTCCAGCCTGGACAACAGAATGAGAACCTGACTCCAAAAAAAAAAAAGGTTAAACTTATTTTGTCAGTAATGAGAAGCCTTTGGTATGATCAACAGGGAATGTAACAGGAGGAACCCTGAGAAATAGAATAAAGTAGAAACCTTGGACAACAGTAGGTCAGTTAGGAGTCTGTTTCAACAGACCAAACTTGATCATGAGGGCCTCAGGCTTGTGGTGGTACAAATAAAGAGGAAAATTTCAGAGAAGTAGATGGGCCATGAAAGCAGATTGGATGTGTGAGATGATGGTAAGAGAAAAGTAAAAGATAACTGGAATTTTAATCCTGAGTGATTGGAGGCTGGTGGGATACCTAATCACTGCCTAAAACATTATTACTCGCAGAAAAAAACAATAGCCAGAAGTCAGCATGTTCATGCCAGTTCCCTATCCCTTCAAGTCCACAAGAGCGATGCAGGTGGCCAAGACGGATGCAGGACACAGTCTGTACTGCAGTATGGGGAAGAGCCCAGGGCCACAGGCAATGGTACCTTGACCTACTTGGTTGCCTTCTATGACCAGCTACAGAAGTTGCTCAGTATCACGAAATGAATCAACCTGCCATCTGGCCATTCAGCAAGAATTTTCAGAGACTACTTCAGGTTCATGGTAGACACCCCTTCTGACACCATCCTTTAACAGTGAAAGAATCTGACCACTTTTCAGGCTTAGCTGGCCTGCATTTTCTTTCTTTCCTTTGCCAAAATCTAACCAAATTAATTTTTTTCTTCCCATATTCCTTATTCATGAACTCTAAATGCTGGCAACTTTGAGAGCATTGGTTGTCTAAATGTAATTTCCCACCAGCACTCATGTGACAAGTTAATTTTTATAACGAACACAGTTGAAATTATTTTTCTGTCTTCTAAAATAATATTTTGTCATTAGCATTTTTTTAGAATCTGCCTTCTGGAATCCCACTTCTCATCTAGTTTGGAGGTTCTCTCTTCTAAAATAAAAATCAGCACATAATACGGTTATTATACGTTTCACCCAAACTTTAAAAATACATTGAATTTACTTCCTAATTATAGAAGGAAATATAGGAGTAGGAAATATAGGAATATTTTAAGTATATGTAGGAAATATATGAGTATTTTAGACATTTTTATATTGTATTAATCGAAGGACATCAAGGTTGGCTGATTTCTAAAGACCATGAACTCAATCTACATAACAGAAGAGAAAAGGAACGATCAGAATTTGTAGTTTCTATTCCACTCCATTAGTTCTAGCTTAAGCTATTTCTGGTAAGTGTGTACTGTGGAGGAAAAAAAATATATTTGAAGAGTTGTCACTATACTTGTTTCTAACAAAACTAAAGTTTTTTCTTTTTTATTCCAGTTCCTCAGCAAATTGTCCAGGGGTTCTTCAAAGTACAATTTTAAGGACTCAGGCTACAAAGGTTTATTTTTATCTCTTTATATGTTTTAATATATTCATGGATCCTTCAGACATTAAAATAAAGGTCAATAATTTGGAGCGTAGAAGTAGAAAATAATAGAGGTCATTTATAGCTTTATGTCTTGTTTTGTTTGTTTTGTTTTGATAAATTGCCCCCTGCACTCTGTCTTTAGTTTGTGGCATGATGCTGATGGCACATCTATTAATGTGTAGGTGAAGCTGCCTTTGTCAAAGCATCTGGCTTTAGCTAGGAGCTGTATTCAATAACATTATGCTGACTTGCAGGCTGAAAAGCCACTGACTAAGGGTCATCACATCTGGTACCTTATTTGATCTCAGGAGCTGATGTTCTTTTCATCTTCTTCCCCACGAATTTAACTTAGTATCTCTAAGGATATTCTGCAATGGCATCTGGCTGACTTAGCCTAAGCAGTGACAAATTTTGTGTTACTTCACCTCTTATACGGTAAATTCAAGATACATCACTGTGCCCAGAGACCCAACAGCATATTTAAATATTCTAAACTGCAAACCTGGTTGCATTAACAAGAACAGTATGGAAATGGCGGGGGTGGGGAGCGGTGGAAACCATGCTGTGCAAGAAATTATCTGTTCATCTTCTGGAGAAGGTTACCTTGGAGGTCATAAATTTTTTTGGTCTAACGATGCTTGGAATGGTTTAAGAAACAGCCTATTTATGGTCTAGGCTAAGGAATGAATAATCTCTTAATCTTTGCCATATATTCAAGATTCTGTTGTTTACAGATTATAAAAAGATAGAGAACACCTTATTCTGATCTCAATGTTTTTAAAGGACAACTTGAATTTTGGTTCATTTTTCTCTGAAGAAAAATAACAATTTACATTTCAACTATAGTTTTCCCTAGACATTCTAAACTGTATAGTTCTTTGGTCATGTCAGCCTACCAGCATTTTATGCAGCTAATATTTCCAGAGGCTAAATGGTGTGACATGTCATCATACCACCTTCACAATACTATTTTTGTCTTGTGTAAGTATGCATAAGGAGCTATATACCCCCTAGCAATATGTTTGCTCCCTGAGTTTAAGAGAAGACAAGGTCTAAAGTTCTTTGAAGGTGGTTCATTGGTCTGTCATCAAATAACTTTCTGAAAGCTAAAAATTTGTCCAGTTATTGACTTAACTAAAATGCCTAGAGTGTTAAAGTAAATGATTGTTCAGTTCAGTCACAGACAGTTGAGCTGGTAAGCCTAGTTGACGGTGTTCTAATTAATGCCTTATAGTACTCAATCAAAAATTACTTACTGGGCATTGATCAGGTACATTCCACTGATACTCAGTAGTGAGTAAAGAGGAAATAACCCACTAAGGCATTAGCTAAATGGAAACATATACTGAGCAACCATAAACTGGAAGCTAATGAGGTAGACATTTGTCATTATGAAGTATCAACCTGTAACTATATAATTGAATGACCCAAATGTACAGATGAGTTCTCAGTCACCCATCCAAGTAGGGATGCAATGGATCCAAAACTCACCCTGTTTAAATCGGAGCTGTCTCTGCCTGGTAGAAAAGGGAAGATGCAAAAGTTAAAGCTGGCAGTTAAATCACTTTGTAACCTGTGCATTCTTAAAGGGAGAGACTCCATTGATGTTTATATTAGAATCATCCAAGTATAGAGTATTCTCACAAAGTTAGACTCCTAGGATCCACATGAAACCTAATGAATACACATCTAGCACGCCCCTTTTAACAACTTCTTTCTGTCATTTCTGAAGTAGGTGGTAGACACTGAAAAATATACCTTATGGTTCCCTAGGTCTTTCCTGTTTGTATTGGTTAAGTACAACTTAGTTGCATTTTAAGGTTTTATAAAGGCTGACTTAGAGGTGTGAGAATTCAGAATGATGAGATAATTTGCTCTTATCATTTGTCTTATTTCTCTAAATCAAAAGTTGCAAACTTCTGGCATGCTTGGCCAGATGTGGTTGATCTCTAACTAGTCTTTTTTAATCGGTTCAAACAGTATTTTTAAAATTAATTGCCAACACTAAACATTAGAAGATGATACATCAAATCTGAATCTACTTTGTCTTTAAAAATCAGATGATCTGAGAGCACTGGACCCTGATTTCCACATGGCCTCAGTCAGCTAGAATTGAAAAGCAGCTGCCCCTTTTGGTGGCCAATTTGCCATTATCTTATGACTCCAGATCATGTCCCTGACACCATGGTCAAATGTCAGGTGGCATTTGTCATCACAATGCTTCAGATGCTTTCTTCCACCTGACCCATGACTCATTTATATCACCTGCTTAGATCCTCTAGGCACTTGAGTTTATGACTCCTGTCTTAAGGGTACTTCAAAACCAATTGCTTTTGAACAGTATTTGATGATGAAGACAGATATTCCACATTCAGACTTGTTCTACTTCATTCCCCTGGGATATACATACTGTGCTCCTGGGCAGAATCTGAGCTAATTCATTTAAAGAATGTCCATTAATCAAAAGAAAGTCCAATCTAACTCAAGTCTTTCTAAGAGGCTGCACAATTTGCTATGCCTAATTGATGTGCATATTTTATTTTGCGTTTTCTACAGCAGAAGAAAGTATACTGCTTAAGAGACTTGTTTTATAGAAAACCCAGTTGTTTTCAGTATTTTATAAAAATGGAATAATCATTTTAAACACCACTTTAAAAAATGTATCTTTGCATAATTATGATGTGTCAGGTTCACCAATTGTAACAAATTTACACTCTGATGGGGATGTTAATAATGGGGGAGGCAATGCAAGGGGTAGATGGGAAATCTCTGTACTTTCCTTGTAATTTTACTATGAACCTAAAACTACTCTAAAAAGAAGTCTTAAAAAATTCATCTGAAATCAATCACATGTGCTTAACATCCAGAGAATAATCAATGGTTAACTTGTCCTATGTTTTTTTTTTTACTTCATAAAAAATATACTTAAAATATTTTATATTATTTCTCAGTACAGCCTTGAAAATTGAACAACATGTTGTCTTTTTTCAAGATCAAATATAACATGGCACTGGAAAATGAGCCTTTCTCCTCATTATCTTTACTCCCTTGATCCTGTGCACTAAAAATAAGTCTCAACAAAATTTAAGGTAAACATCTGTTAGGGAAGTATTAAGTTGAGGTTTAAATTTGAAAACTATATGTGTGATTTTATTTTTCTCCTGCAATTCAGGATTCCCTTTTAGCCAGAGCAACTGAAGATCTGTGGGTAAATTCATGATAATTTGGGTTTGGGTTTCAAGTCTCTTGCATTTTGGCAGTGTGAATTTGAACTACTTACTTTGTCTCTGACATCTCTTTCCTTATCTGTAAAATGGGATAACAAGCCTACCGCATCGATGCTTTAAGAAAATAAATGTAGTTTGATGGATAAAGTACATGTTACAGATTCAATAATTGATAGCCTCAATTTTAATGAGTGAAGGTAAATTTCTGTATTGACTAAACAGTATTTCCATAGGATCTAAGAAAGAGTCCTTTAAAAAAAAAGAAGTAGTAAACACGTGTTTCAATTTTTCTTTTAAGGAGCTTTATTCACCCAGCACAAGAAAAAGTAAGAGTTTCCTTCCATGACAGAGCACTGTTTAGGCTAATAGCTAGTTATCACTCTTGCCTAAGACTCCATCTTGCTCAGTCTTATATTTCTCTGGTGAACATTCTAAAGAATTCCACAGAAAAGTCAATCTTTTAAAAATTAACTTACTTTTAAAAGTAAGATCAGAAAAACCATTAGCACAGATCAAAAAGTGATGGCCGGAAAGTTAGCTGGTGTGTCAAAGAAAAGTGTTGAAGAAATGGGGCCTGTGACTGGTCCAGGAAGGTGAGTAAACAACTGGTGTGTGGGTTTGTTTTGCGTTACCATAAAGGAATACCGGAGGCTGGGAAATTGATAAAGAAATAGCTCACAGTTCTGCAGACTCTACAAAAAGCATGGCGCCATCGTCTGCTTCCGGTGAGGTCTCACGAAGCTTTTCTTCGTGAGGAAGGTGAAGGAGAGCCCACACGTCACGTGGTGAGAGAGGGGGCAAGAGAGAGCAGGAGGTGCCAGGCTCTTTTTAACAGTAAGATATTGCAGTAGCAGAGCAAGAAGTCACTCCTTACATTACGGACTGCACGAAGTCATTATGAAAAATCTGGCCCCATGACCCAGTACCTCCCATTAAGTCCCACCTCCAACATTGGGAACTAAATTCCAACATGAGGTTTGTAGAAGACAAAAATGCAAATTATATCACCCGGCATCAGTCAGATCTTTCCTCTCTTCCTCCGGACTTCTGGTACCTTCATCCTTTTCTGTCACTGCCACTCAAGCGCTTGCTTTTTTTTCCCTCTCAAAGCAGAAAATTGAATATGAATGATGGCAAGGTTGATATTATACTTAATATTTTTTTGAGCCCTTACTATGTGCCAGTCACTGAGCTACACGTTTTATTTGTCTTACCTCAATTAATCCTGACAAACAGTCACAGAAACAGGAACTATTGCCCCATTTCAGAGGTTGGTCAGATCACCTAGTCCCTAGGCTAGGACCACATCTGAAGCTTGGGTTTGTCTGATTTTAAGCAATAGTGGTTAATGGTGTTTTTGCATTTTAAAAAGAAGTAAATTAACTTTTACTATCTTTCTTATTAAATTTTTAAAAAGCTAGCTTGTTCTTTGTGTGAGTTGGTTCCATGAACATTGACTTTGCTTAGCTGCAATTTTCTTTTTTTTTCCCTATGACTTACTGGTTCTCCATAGCTGGAAATGTCTTAAGCGTTTGCTCTAAATTGTTTTGTTTTTATAATTATGCATTATTTATAATTTAGGAGTTTTCTTTGTCCAGAGCTGTGATTACCTCTTATAGACATCATAACACAAGACATATTTATTAACTAATTGTGAGTTGTATTTTAGCTTATGACTATATCTTGGTTCTATTTTCTTTATTCCAAAATAAAGAAAAGCTGTGTCTTGTATTTCTTCAATTTTTCTACACTATCAAAGCTTTAATTAAATCTAAATGAATTTTTAAATGTTAAAAAATGTGGTGATTTCTTACCTGTGTCTCAAAACTTTACCTTTCCTTTGGCTCAGCAACTTTTACTTCTATTCACATTTTAACATCTTATTGTCATCTTCAATTATTTTTCTAACATACTATTTACTTTTCCTTCTAGGTCTTAGTAAAATATTTAGGATGGAAGATATTTTCATGCTATTATGTCATCTTACAGTTGAGAAAGTTGTTTTAGAAAGTTTGAATGGCTTACTCAAGGTCACATAGCTAATGACCTGAAAATCATACTCTGTGCACTTTCCAATTTTCTATGCTTTCTTGCTCATTGTAAGTCAAAAACATCAGAAACAGAAACTTCTATTAGGCCCACAAATAGCTTTGTAGCTTTATGTAACAATAATTTTTTACCATATCCTATTAGACCCATACCTTCCCTTGGTCTCCCCCTCACCCCGCTTTGTGATACCTTTTTTCCTGTTGGCTTACATTATATTCATTCAATCAATTGATTTTAAAGTTGTAGGTCATTATTTAGTCAAATGAATTTAACTTTGTTGAGATGCTTGTTCTTTTGTGCATATAAAAAAATAAGTGTTTAGGGGTCATATTGGTATTTCTATTCAAAGAGTTCAAAAATTTGTGTCCCTCCAAAATTCTTATGTTGAAATCTAATCCCCGATGTGTTGTTATTAAGAGGTGGGGATTTTGGGAGGTGACAAAGACATAAGGGCAGAGCCTTTTGAATGGGATTCATGCTCTCATAAAGAGGCTCAAAGTTTGTTTGCCCCTTTTTGTCCTTTTGCCTTGTGAGAATGTTGTTTATAAGTTACCCAGTCTACTGCATATTATTATAGAAGCCCAAATGAACTGAAATACAGTGAATTTGCATTCAATTTTTTAAAAATTTAATTTGTACTCTACTTAATATTTGGATGTATAGTCTAGAGTAGCATCCACATTTCCTCACAACTAAGCCCCATAGTACTTGGATGTTGCCAACTTAAAATGAATAAAATAGTGTACAGATTTACCCTGGAAATATAAGATTAATAATTATTTTCTTAAATTTTAAGGAAATGCACACTAAAGCAAAGGGGAATCTTGCCTTCAATGTACCTCAAAAGAATTTAGAAAAAAATATGTATGTGTATATATCTATGTCTATATCTATCTATGTATCTATCTACTGCTCTGTCAACTTTATGCTTCTATAACAGAATACAGCAGACTGGACAATATATAATGAACAGAAATTTATTTAACTCATGGTCCTGGAGCCTAAGAAGTCCAAGATCAAGGGGATAAATCTTGTGAGGGCCTTCTTGCTGCATCACAACATGGTGAAAGGAGCCACAGAGGGCAAAACAGGGCTGAAGTCCATTTTATAACAAACCTGCAATAACCATATGAATCCATTCATGAAGGAGGAGATTTCATGAACAAAACGCCTCCCATTAGACCCCACCTCCCACCACTAGTGCATTGGGGGTTAAGTTTCCAACACAGAAACTTTGGAAGATATGTTCAAACCATAGCAATGCCTATCAGAATTGTAGTTGATACACACACACACACACACACACACACACACACACACACACTTTTTGTCTGAGTATTTATGAGGGGGCACTCTCCCCAAAAACTGGAATTATCTTTTGGAGGGCAGGGCCCTTGTAGTACAAGTTTTTTCAGCTAGGTAAGTGTTCTAGGAACCCATTGGCATCAGTGTACCAGCTAGTGTTGGTGTGAGAGTCTGCATTTGGTTTCAGTGAACTTTTTTTTTTTTTTGAAGAGTCTTTTCAACATGTTTGACCATTTCATTATAGGTGATTTACAAGTGCACCTGTTTATATTGTGCTAGTGTTCAGCAGTTTTTGACCCTTGTGTCCCACACTCCCTATTCATCCTCATCTTGGATGACTTTTTTTGGTTTTTTCTCCACTAAAAAAGTCTTCAAAGGGACTTATTGCTGATGTGGAAAAGATGAAACAAAAAACAGCAGAAGCACTAAAAGACGTGAAAATTGATAAGTTCAAAAACTGTATTTTTAGCTGGATAAGTAAGTGTATTGCATCAAATGGAAAGTACTTCAAAGGTGACTGAAGTTTAAACATGTAAGAACACAAAATTTTTAATAAATCCCACCCTTATATACATACATACACACACTTCGTATAAACTAGATACACACACCACACACACACACACACACACACACACACACACACACACACACACACATATACACTATATGTTTATATGTATTGCAGAAAATATGATAAAGCAGATGTTAACATTTGGGACATCTTGTGAAGAATATACAGGAATTCTCTGTACTATTTTTGCAACTTTTCTATAAGTCTGCATTTATTTATAAATAAATTGGAACAAAATAATTGGCAGCACCAAAACTTATATGATGGGGCTGGGTGCAGTGGCTCATGCCTGTAATACCAATGCTTTGGGAAGCTGAGGCAGGAGGATCACTTGAGGCCAGTAGTTAAGGACCAGCCTGGACAACATAGTGAGACCCCACCTCTATGAATTTTTTAAAAATTAGCTTGGCATGGTGGCACATGCCTGTAGTCCCAGCTCCTTG
>CAUYQG010292345.1:0-79255 GCA_963574415.1 Tarsius wallacei
GTCTCGACCTGCTGGGCTCCGGCGATCCTTCCGCCTCAGCCTTCCAAGTAGCTAGAACTACAGGCGCACGCTACCACACCCGGCTGATTTTTTTATTTATTGTAGAGATGAGGTCTCGCTTGCCCAGGCGGGTCTCGAATCCGCGGGCTCAGGCAATCCACTCACCTCAGCCTCCCAAAGGCACGGGATTACAGGCTGAGCCACCGAGCCCGGCTTCTGCTAGCTTTTAAAAATAAAACACGGCCGAGCGTAGTAGCTCATGTCTGTGATCCCAGTGCTTTGGGAGTCTAAGGCAGGAGGATCACTGGAGCACAGAAATTCGACACCAGCCCGAGCAACTTCGTGAGACCCCGTCTCTACAAAACAACAACAGTAATAATGATAATAGTAAATAGTAAGTCTGTGCTTCCACATTTTAGTGGGCCCAGACAGCCATCTCTTATTCCTTCGTTTTTTCCGTATCTTGTCCACCCTTTCTTTGACATCCCGCTTTCTCTCTTCCTTTCTTTTCTTCTTAATTTCCTTTGTGTATGTAGCCCAAGACTTCAGGCAGGGATGGATGGTCACACGTGCAGGAAGCCAGAGTCAGTCCCTTTTTCCCAGGTCTCTCCTCAGTCCTTATTGTTCTTACCAGCTTTCTCTTCAGTATTGATCCTCATGGGCAGAAATTTGACAGGTGCTACAAGGAAAGACAATCCTTTGGGATCACAATGTTAGAAAGCGGGGCTGGCTGTTGTCAGTGATGCTGTTGCACTGGAGGTGAGGTGGCGATGGTGACTCGCTCTGTACTGCCTACTTAAAGGAAGTTGTAGGAATGGACATCAGGACGGTTTGGACTGTGGCATGGCCTACAGAATTTATAAGTGGCCATGGACCAAATCTGAACTATATTTAGGGGTTTTATGGTATTTCTCTTGAGTACTCAGTTAACATATTTGCTTCAGACAAAATCTTGACTGACACAGCATCTTGGTCATCTCATAGTTTTTGACATCCGTAGTCTTTGGATAAAGGGGAGTGGGTTTGGGGAGGTGTTTGGGGTTTCTGAAATACCCTGAACTACCTGATACACTGGCAAGTAGCCATTCGGCGTCCCAGCTAGCTTTCACTGTATATCCATCTTTACTCAGCTTAGGAAAAATTTTTAACAACTCATACATGGAGGAGCTGAGGGTCTGGGGAGCAAGAGCCAAGCAAACTGGACTTGAGCAGGTTCACCGGAGTGTGAGCAGATCCAGCGGAAATACCCACCCTCACCTCACTCCCCCCACCAAGAAACAAGTCGTTTTAAATGAACTCCTTATTTTGGAATAACTTTAGATGTACGGAAAAGTTGCAAAGTGAGAGAGCATTCCCATGTGCCCCCATTCGTTTCTCAACTCAAGTTTGTGTTTTATTATTTTTTCAAAAGAAAGCCCAAGGAGACACGACTACTAAATGTTTGTATCCTGGATGGGATCCTGGGACAGAAAAAGTAAAAATGTTGGGCACCAACTAAGAAAATTCCCAGAAAGCAAAGTATGGATACTCATTAGTTGTGAGAAAGGTACCATGCTAATGGAAGATGTTTATAATAGGAGAAATTAGGTATCGGGTGTATGTGAACTCTGTGCTATCTTTGCTGTGTTTCTGTAAATCTGAAGATTTCAAATTAAAAGGTGGATTAAAAAGAAACAAACCCAACCCCAAGAAAAATAGTTACTCCTATACTACCCAATACCTGCTCTGACCTCAGCACTTTTTGCCAGTGTTACAAGTGTCAGTTCTTTGAGTATATATTGTGTTCCAGTGACCACTATAGCTTCCTAAGATGCAAAGATGAATGCAACCTTGTGCCTGCCCTCAAGGGACTCCCAGTCTGTGAAAGACAGGCAGCAGTGTGACCTCGGACCCCTGGGGCTCTAGCAATGAGGTCACAGCTGCAGGAAACCAGGGGTGGGATCCTTTGTTCTGCTGGGTGAGAATGATACCAAGTGTTAAAGTGGCACTGAGAAAAAGGCAACAGGCTGACCACCAGAGGACACAAATCTCTGGGGTTCCAGGGTGAGGACAAAAGGACAGGGATGCTCAGAAGAAGCCAGTAATGAGAACAGCTATATCCATGGCGACTCATCACAGATGGAGCACGAGGTCTCCAGGCCACAGAAGGGAACAAGCTCAGGGTAAGCCAACAGTTTTCTTACACCAAGAATGGATGAGAAACAGGAAAAAATTAAGAATAGCCTGCAAGAACAAAAAAGAAGTATTTCTCTTCCCCTAAATGAGAAACTGGTCTTTATTAAAATAGCAAGTCCTGTTCTGTTCTCACTGAGTCATCCTTTCACGTGTCATATGCAGAGAATCATCTTTAGGTTAGATATGCAGGAAGTTAGAGAAGATTTAGAGAACCAGGAAAAGCATAGAAATGAAAAAGAAAAGACATTAAAATTGCTTAGTACTGGAAAGAATTTTATCTCCCTAACTTTCTAGAAACTGAAAGGTTATTAGAAGGGCACTGCCAGAGTGGTTCTTTGAACAGAAAGTAAAGAAAAGGGCCTTAAATTTAGCAAAATAAAATAAAACTAAGCACTAGAAAAACCTTCCTTGTGTAAGAAAAGTTAAGTGTATACTTTAAAGTTAGTGAGGAGAACCTGCCTTCTTTAGTTTGGGGGACATCCTGCTCTTTGTCAGATGTTGAGAAAAAGAATTGACAACAGTTTCTGACTATTCAGATGCATGGGGTGCTCTTTGGTTTGAAATGACACTAGATACTCAGAACGTTTTAGGAGGTATACGAAACATCAGTGATTTTTTATCTTAACACATAAATATGGCAGATTTGGACTTGCGTTTTGATCTTCCCAAAGGAAAATTAAATCCATTAAAGCAAAGAAGCCCAGCTGGCAAGAGCACTTAACGGATTCAAACCAGACAGGGTCGTCGGTTGTCCTGTAATCTATTCTACTCTCAACGCTTTGTTTCAGCTCTAACATTCTCTCTCCTTGAATGCTGCGGTAGCCAGTCCACCTGCATCAGATGAATAATAGCTTTTTCTAAGTAGGAGCCATTTTTCCTGAATGTAGCCAATGAGTGCCCATCTTTAGAAATAAGTTTTTTTCAGAATCAGGCTACCCTTACTTTTTCATTTGAACTAATTACTCGGTGCTTTCAGAGCTCTGCTTTTCATAGACCACATGTAGTCACACTACGTCCTCTGCATTTGTTTCCGTTTATAAAGAGTACAATTAGCCTTTTTAATGCTTAGTTCGTCACAATTAAAGCTCCCCTAATGGTTAGAGATTGGCCTTTCCAAGTCTGAGAAGGTGTTTTTAATTATTCATTCTTCAGTTTGTTTCTTGCAGCAGCCTCAGCTGTGCTTTATTATTCCAAGGTTAATGCAAACTGAGAAGTGGGTAAATTAAATCTGTTGGCAGCCAACACCCCGATGTGTTAGCAGACACTGGGAGATGGGGATGGGCAGTGCGAGTGGCTGCCGCCGCTGCAGCACTGCCAAAGCCACAGCCACTAAATCCCTCAGACAGCCCACGTCAGTGGGAATTATTAAGGGATACTGCAAACGGGTGGCTCTTAGACAGCAGTCTTCTGCAAAAGCTGTGTGTGTTTCCCTTTGCTTACAGAGAGAAGGCAATGGCTGGAAGCTGAAGGGCAGTAATAGCTACTGTAGAAAATTGATGTAGATACCATAACTAATGAACTTGGTGTAGTATTAAATCACCTTGAGTGCTGGAAGTCGCTTCTAGAAATGTATCACAGCGGCCAGCTGCAGACTCTTACGTGAAATACCAGGGCACGATGGACCAGCCTTAGACAACCGAGCAGTAGTGGTGGACTAGGACGTCTGTGCAAGTGCCATCATGATGCCCCTCTTGTGAGCCTTGGGAGGAGGAAAGTGTTGCAGAGCCTTCCATCTGCTTCCCTTGTGAAAACGTGTGTTCGTTGTAGCCGCGGAGGCAGAACTTTTATAGTCTCTCAAGAGGATGCCTGGTAGAAATACTGAATACACATGATGCGGAAGGAAAATGATTCACGTTTTCAAGGAAAACAGGTTGTGTGGCTATGCCAAAAGCTGAAAGTACACTTCTCAGTACAGTCTTCTGCTCGGTTGCCCGTCCTCTCTTTTCACTAAGGTGGTCTGTGCGGCTGATCTAAAAACCCACTTCCAGCTGGGGCAGCATGTCCTCAAGAGCTCCCAGAGCTCCATCAGGTACTTTCCGTCCTCTTCTGTGGAACCAGTGCCACGTGGCCTGCCCGTTTTGACTCCCTTTGACCAAAAACCCATCCGTCTTCCTGACCTCAGCTGATGGGCCGAAGGGAAGGAGGACGGGTAGGACATGAAATCTGTGTGTGTCATTGAGGGCCTCGGAACACAGAACCTGATTCTGTTAGGAGAGCCACTGCACGGTGTTAAGAAGTTTAGGCTCGTGAGAATACATAGGGGTTTGAGGAGGAAAAAAGTAAGTAGAGCGATCTGATTTGAGAATGATCCTGCCTCGCGTAGTTGTGGCGAAGGGTAAAGAAAGCAGCATGTGAAAATGCCTTATCAGCTCTCTATAGGCATATCCAGAGATTAAATATTACTTAGTAAGTTGCTGAACAGTGACCAGAGTATTATTGTTATACTGCCAAATTGCTAAGTGTTTGGATGGCGTTAGGAATACTTACGTTCTCCTTAGGCAATAACAACTCTGGTCTGCTTTTTATTGGCACTTGTCTCTAATTTTAGCCAATTTTAGCCTCTTCAGCAGGATTGTAGTGAACTAATGCTGACACCATTTATAATAAGTCCCCTGAATATGGACCTTCAAGCTGCAAACTTTCAAAGGCGTGAACGCGTGTTCACACGTCCAGTCATGTGAGTTGGCTCGTGTGCCTGTTGTACATTGTCACATGTTGCTCCTCTACAAGTGGCTGTGCTTCTGTGTACTTGACTGGACAGTACTGCATGGAGCACAGTAGTACAGTATCTTTATGTCAGCCCAGGATGTCTGGAAGCAAGCGTAAAAGCAGTGGTGACGTAGCTGGTACTAAGAAACCCCAAGCGGTAACAATGGAAACAAAAGTGAAAGGAATTGAGAGCGTGGAGTGAGGCGAAAAGATAGTAGATGTTGCTCATTCTTATAATGCGAATCATTCAGCCATCTGCACGATTCTAAAGAACAAGGGCAAGGTCATGGACCATGTGGCGTCTGCCGTGCCGGTGATGTTGATGACGATATCGAAGAAGCATGGGAAGCTGATGGAGGAGGTGGGGAGACTTCTCTGTGTGGGGATCAGCATTAGCACCGAGTCCCGCTCAGCTTGTGCTGAGTCAAGAGAAGGCTGAAAACCTTTATGAAGACTTGAAGAAGAAACGCGGCAAAGAATCAGAGGATTCATCTTTTAAACCATGGCTGGTTTTATCGGTTCAAGACTAGAGCCATCATTCACAGGATAAAAAGTAAGTGGCGAGGCAGCTCACGCAGGTGCAGTAGCTGCCCAGGAAGTTCCTGAATGCTTCGAGAAATTATTGGTGAAGACGTCTATTTACCCAAGCAGGTTTTTAACGTGGATGAGACAGAACTGTCCTAGAAGAGGATGCCAGACTGAGGTTGCATCAGTAAGGAGGAAAAGTGGGTGCCAGGCTATAAGGCAGAAAGGACAGGCTCGCTCTGTTGTTTGGTGGCCCTGCTTCTGGCGGTATGAAGCTGAAGCATCTCTTGGTTTATCATTTGGATAACTCAAGAGCCTGTGGAAACACAGCAAGGGCTCTTCCTGCTGTTTGGAAGAGGAACCCCAAGCCTGGGTTACAGGCCATTTTCCAGGACTGGGTTTCGTTTCTTTTTTCTTTTTTTCAAGGAAGCAGAATTTATTGAGAGAACAGAAAAGCTCCTATAGTGGGAGGGGACCCGAAGGAGCTGCCCTGGGCTGGTTCTTCCACCACTTTATCCCAGAGGGAGGGAAGCTCTGCTTGGAGAAGAGTGTCACGTTTCACACTCCTTTGCTCCTCGACGGTGTTCTGGGCCACCCCCCATCATGGATGACCTCCCTCCCAAGGTCAAAGTCGTGCATCTGCCACCGACTACTACGTCACTCGTCCCGCTTATGGACCAGGGAGTCATAGCGGCTTTCAAGAAGCATTTACGTCACACTTTTCATCAGGCGGTAAAGGCAAGTGACAAATCAGGAACAACCTTGTGACAATTAGGGAAGGACTGTAACGTCTACAAGGTCACAGAAAAGCAGTGCCTTTGCGTGACATGAGGTTACCGCTATCACCATGAGTGGGATTTGGAAGAACCTTTGCCCACAGTGTGTTCACGATTCCCATGGATTTGGGAAGGTGGTGAGGAGTCCGCCGGGGTCTTCAGCAACTTGGCGACCCTCGGCGAGAAGCCGAGCTAGATTTGCAAGAGGACGGCTTCACTGGACTCCTACGAACAACACCAGGAGCTGACTGATGAGAACCTGGTGGAGCTGGAGGCCCAGAGAAAGGATGGAGAGAGACAAGAGGAAGGAGAAGTAACTGAAGACCAAAGAGATTCACGACCCAGGAAATGGCGGGGATTGTCTTTGAGGAGGCCTGCTTGTTTTCGAGGCACAGGACCCGAGCGTAGAACAGTGCGTGAAGTTTGCGGCAGCTGTTCAGAATGCAGCCCAGTGCTACTGTGTCATCTCTGATGAGGATGAAAGAGCAGTCACCCAGATGCCACGGAATCGCGTTTTCACGAGGGTGGATAGAATTGAATCCAGCAAGGAGCTGGCACCTGTGCCATCGGCGTGAGTGACGTTGCCGCTGGCCCTCCGTCTCCCATTGCTGATGACCCTTCAGCTATGCCACTCCCCACCTCCTCTCCCTCCTCCCGTCAGTAATTCTTCCTGTCTGTTCACTTGATGCCAGTCCCTGTGGGCCCGCTGTTGTGCCGTACTGTCCTACTGTCCTTGTCAGGGTACTGTGCCGTAAGATTAAAAATGCATCCTTTAGTTTTTGTGTTTGTTTTTATGTACTGTTTGTGTGGAAGGTATTACAAGCCTATTGCGGAACAGTGCTGTGTAGCCGATTGTGTTAGTCAGGTATGTGGGCTGACGTTGCTGGACTTACAAACATGCTCTGGGATTGGAGCTGATTCATGTGTCGGGGCCTTCCTGCAGTTGACTCCCTGTGCCACCATGTCCTTCCGTTTCTCCTGCTCCTTTCTGCACCGAGCCTTCAGTGCTCATCTAGGTTTGAAATGGCTCATCATTTGCCGTGTAGCCGTTGCCAAGCCATGGACCCTCTTTGACCTTTAGTTTTAGATAACACTTAAGTTTGCAGAGGGGCAGTAACTTGAAGGACTATATGTATATTACATACATGTTATATGTATATTACATTTTATGCATGTAATGTATCTTACCTGTAATAATTTGTAATGTGTAATAATTTGAAGGAATAATGTAAAAATGGTGATACTATCTTTAAAGGACCTACTCTGTGCCAGGCATGACGCCATATAAATATAACGTCTTAACCGCACAAGGTAAAAAAATGTTCCTTTTTGTGCAGATAAGAACACTGAGGCTGAGTATTGTGAAAAGGGCTTGGCACGGTGTCTGGCACAGGGAAGACACCCAGTGCGGGGGGGTCTTCCGTATCACACAGATGTCACGGAGCTTCAGCAGCGCTTAGTGACCCCAGAGTCCTCAGTGGGGCCTCCAGCTCCCAGTTCTCCGGAATGCATTTCCAGCACCTTGACATGGCGTCCAAGGCCATGCCCTATCACCTCAGCCTGCTCGCCGCAGGCTTCCCACTCCTCCCTCCATGAGCGGCCTCTAACCTGCTCTGCCCATCGTCCTGTACCAGTCGGTCCGCCTCGCCTGTCCAGCCCAGCCAGTCGCCACCCCTTTCAGGGAGCCTTTCCCTAGGGGAGGTGCAGCTCCTGTCAGAACCATCTACGGGACTTATTCAAGCCCTGTGCTCATTGTGAGAGGGTCTCCTGTGTCTTCCCTCGGGTCACTGCTAGAATGAGGCATTATTCTACTGTGGCCTAAGACAGGGCAAAGTAGCCCAGCCACCAGGCAGCGAAGTCATTCTTTTTGCCCAGCCCCCACGGCATCTTGGTGATGAATCCCGTGGAACAGATACATCTTGGCTTCGCTCTTGTTGGCCAGACAGGAAGCTCCACTAGGATCTGGAATGTTTTCTCTCTCGCTCAGATCCCAGTACAGCGCCCCACGTGAAACGCACAGAGGAGGAGGTGGGTGCCATGGAGCATAAGGCTCAGCCCCGAGAGCCAGCGTTCTGGTCCTGCGGCGTTCTTGATTTCCTGAAGTAACAATAGGAGAGTTGTGAATAGAGTCTGCAAACACCGCCTCTTGGTGACCATCAAATTAATGCTGGGTTTTGTTTACAGGGTCTGTTTTAGCCACCTAGTACCTTTCTTCCTGTATTGGGCTAGATTTTAGGCTTTCTTCTCCTAAACTTGAAGAAAAGGTTTGCATGTGCGTTCTCGTTCTCTCTCTCTCTCTCTCTCTCTCTCTCTCTCTCTTTCTCTCTTTCTTCTCACCCCCCCTCCTCCCCCTCTCCCTCTTCCTCCCTCCACTTACTTGTTTTTGTTGAAATGATAGTGAATGTGGATAAGGAGGTAAGAGGATGGATTTAAAGCCACTGTTACAGAGCATGTGGGAACTTTGGCTTGGCGCGGTTTTCTGATGTTATAGGATGGACATTGCGAAACAGAAGGCATTCCCCACTGAATTATAAACCGAGGATGGTGGGACTTACCAGTCGCTTGTCAGTTTCTTTCATGAGCTCAGCATTTGATAGGGAGACCTATGGGGCACAGAGACATTAGCATGCACGATGCTAAATGCAGGTGTAGGAAAGGAGGTTGGAACCCTTGGAGAGCAACTCACTCTTCCCGTTTCATGGTTTGAGTCCAGGGGTCAAGGAGGAGGTGAGCCCTGCTGGTTTCTCACGCCTCCCAATAATAGTGATAGCAGAAGCTTCTGTGGCCCTCACTGTGGGCCACTCACCATTTTAAGCACTTCGTGTGTGTTAACTCATTTAATACTCACATCAAGCTTCACGAGGGACCACTTTTTCAGAGATGAGACGGCTGTAACGTCAAGAGATTCAGTAACTTGCTCCGAGTTATATCTAAGGGGCACTGCCAGGATTCAGCCTGGGCCTCGATCTGAAGCACACTGCTGGGCTGTGCTCATGGGCTATTGTTTTGCCAAAGACGCTTGTTTCTTATTCTTCCAGAGACGTGCAATAAGCATCATCTCAGTGTGTCGGCCACTTTGGCCTAGTCCTCTGCATCGCTTGTCTCGTTCTTCCTCTCCTGGGCTGGCGTTGGCCTCCAGGCGGCCTGGTTGAAGAGACCGGTGAGGATGGGTCTTGAGCTCGATGGCCGTGTCAGGGATGTAAAGAAAACAGCAGGCAGGTTGTAGGGACCTTTTTTGAAATAAATTAGGCAGCTGCATGAAGAAATTGTGGTTTACCATTTTCCTAGCAGAAACAAAAGATGTTCTCAGCCAATGAAAAGTGTGCTGAGTATATTGGAGGCATTTAACCTACTTTGGAAACATTGCCTTGATAATAACTGTTTCCAAATTTCATGTCTTACCTGTCCCATCTAAGGATATTCTGTCCCTCAGATCTGCCCTATCTTAACTTTTACGTGAAATCTTTGCTTTGATAGATAGTGAATGTTAGAAAGCAATAAAGAAGCAGTTGGAATGATAACCAGGGAGCTTTACATTGCACGTCTGTGAGTGAGAACATTCTTGAGAAGGGTTTTTGGCTTCCTGAAAACTATAGGGGCAGCAGTGGTTTGCACACTTGTCAATAGCTTGTTCACACTCAGATAAGATCAGTAGACACGTTATAACTCACCAGCCTTCCTGTCTAACACATGTGGGGAAGGGGGATTAATTAGTAAGGAAGCATCATTTGCTGTGTGGGGTAACTCACAAGCTAGCAGTGTTTCTACAGTACAGATGACAGGGGCTGTTTCTGGAAGCCCTGAGGAACCTGAGGCCTTTCATTTCTCACTCAGAATGGAGTTAAAAAGCACAAGGGTTGGTGTGGAAAGTGGGCAACAAGAGAACATCACAGGAAGGAGTGGTGGGTTTGTTCAAGAAATGAAGAGTGAGTCCGAGACCGCCATTGAGTTTCTAGCTAGAAAAGTTGAAAAAGGAATTTGTTAGATGAAATAAAAATGACCGCTTAACAAATTGTTGAACCATGCCTGGGATGAAAAGGTTAAAAAATAGATCCAGATCCTGGCCTTTATCCCTCGTCTTCTGTCTCGCTCAGGCCAGTTTACCCTAGTGGGAGCATGCTGTTTTTCTCATTTGCATCTTTTGTCTCATTGGAGGAGTTGGACTTGCTGTGCACATCCACCGCAGGGTAAGAAAGCCCAGCTTTCCTTCTCTGGGTATGGCCTCAGGCAGAGCACATCACTTCGCTGACTTTCACATCATCACCTTTGAATGAAGGCTTTGGACAGGAGCCTTTCATTTCCTCTCGTTGTTCTTTGCCTTCTTCTCCACCTCATACATGCTGAGAACCATTGCTGATGCAGGTCGCTCTTCCTGCAAGGAGAGGAAGGTGTGTTGGGAAGGCAGAGGGAGAGGTCGAGAAGAGCTCAGTTAGCTCGCCTCTGGGGTCCTTTCCGCTAGCTCAAGGGTGAAAACGTCTATAACTCATTATTGTAAGGTATCTGGTTGATGTTATGCCTGATATCTAACTCAGCGGACTTCCAGTTCAGTTCTAATGCTTTTGTGTTAGGAAAAAAGTTGATCTGGTTGGTTTTCAGAGTCTTTATGATTACAGCCTTATTTCTGGCAACACACGTGCATACAGATTGAGCATCCCAAATCCAGAAACTCAAAATTCAACATGCGTCTGGTCCAAAGAATTTCAGATAAGGGATATTGAACTGTGAAAAGTAAGACTGGGTTCTCTCTGACTCCATGGCTTGTCTTCATGCCACAGGTGTCTTATACAAACAGAGCTTGAAAGGAAGAGTCCACGGTTTGTCCCTCTAGTCGGTCTCCAGCCTCCCACTACAGGGCTCCTCCCTGCTCGCTGCCTCATACAGTTGTGTCTCTTAAGTGTGGTGCATAGTTGTGCACTCACTGCAATGTATCGCTCATTGGGAAAACTAAACACACACACACAGGTCACACAGAAAGAGGCCAGGATATCTAGGATGTCATGCACTTACAGAGACTCTTCCTTTCTCAGTGACATATCCAAGACTGGTTTACACACTAAACTGCTGTCTTGCTAGCTGCTACCCTCCCTGAGAAAAGGAAGTACTGTGATTATTAAGTAGTAGTTCTTTTTTTCTTTAAAATCTTTTTCCTCCTGTTTCTTCCTCTCTGCTAAGTTGCTGACAGTGTTAGCAAAGGGAACAAAGGAAGATAACAGTAGCGACCTTAACGTCCAATTTGGTGAAAGGTAACTACAGACAGTCAGCAGAAATCGTTTTTTCCAGCTTTATGTCTCAAATCTGGAAGGTGTGTTGAGGGTTCATATCCTTCCCATTTATTTCACTCATTGACAAAAAGTGTAAAATAATTATGTTTCTTGGAGTCTATCAGGAGAACTAGGACCAGAACTGAGGCCTAGAAAGAAGCCGTATTGAGTGAGGGATTAGCAATCCAGTGCTGCTTGGAGTTGAGTGTGGGAATTGGGTCTTTTCTGTCAGTGCTATGATAGCTTGACTTCAGAGATGCTTTGGTAGACTCTGGCAGTATTGGCTTTAAAAACAAATGCTGAATGCAAATACAGCGACTCTCGGGAGCTTATGAAATACTGTTCTTCCTTTCCTACTCAGACAGTCCTGCAGAACTGGCCTGTTTCTCAACACCCTTTCGGTCATAAGGAATGCCGTTTTACAATCAGGGTCGAGTCCTTTTACCTTGTCATCCACATAATGCACTTCCTTAATATTTTTCTTTTCCAAGTATTAAAGGTCCCTTGCATATCTCTGTTTCTATTATTATTATGTTTGCATAGAATGTTACCACCTCCAAAGGGGTGGTAATTCTTGAGGGTGGCAATTCTTGAGGGTAAGGAAGATGTCCTGGAGGAAACTGCTGCTGTGGTAAGACCTAAGGGTCAAACAGAATGGTCAGACCTACAGAACATTTTACGCTAAAACCAGGAGGCCAGGAGGAGCCCGGCTCCCTGGAAAGTTCTATGAGTGTTCCAGTATGTTGGAGAAAAGAGTTGGAGAAGACCTTTGCCTTGCCAGAGCAGGAACCACATCTGCAGAAGACTTGTATGCTAAGAATAAATTTGGGCTTGACCTTGAAAGGCCAGAGAAAGCAGGGAAGCAGAAGATTCCTTGTAAGAGAGTTTCTGGACATTGCCCTGTCTGCAGTTTGGTGGATAGATTGGAGGCAGTAAAGCCAGAGAGGATGCTGGCACCATAGTCTAAGTGAGAGCTGTAGCAGCCAATAGGCAGGTTGCAGAGACGCTGTGGAGTACGAGTTAACAGGATTTGGGGAGTTGAGAGGAGAGGAGGAGGAGGCTTAGTCAAGGATGACGCTCAGGTTTCTCATCAGGTTGGAGATGCTAACACTGTTTGAGAGGTGATTGTCAAAGGTGCACGATGGGATACCCAACTCGAAGGTGGGAAGACAGTAGCTGAGGGTAGAACCCCTAAGTAGGCGGACGGTGATGAGGACACATGCATCAGCAAACCCTAAATTAGAGGGGGGCCTACCCCAGAGAAGCACATTCGTGGTGGTGGTGTGGGCCAGGAGCTCTAGATTTCTGCAGCCGGCTTCCGAAGGGAATGTAGATGCAGGTGCAGGAAGTTATGTGAGCGGGAATGCTGGGCTTCCCTGCCGGAGGGGATGAGTTCAGGGCACAGAGTCTGACATGCAGGCAAGGACTGCTAGAACTCCAGAAAAAGCCTCGTCCTGTCTCCTCTTCACCACCCTGTCCCTGTGGACTCCTGTCCTGAGGAGCATCCTCAGCAGGTTTTCTTCTGGACCTGCAGGGACTGAACACCTGTTCTTCAGAAACGACGCCTCCCTGCCTGGTCAGTCACACACCTACTTCAAGAGCTCTCACGGGCTCCTAGGATTAACAGACGACAATTCTCACTTGTTGTGCAACATGCTTGAACATCTAAATACATGGCTTAGGTATTTACTGCAGTTAAGATTAGTTAAGATTTTATTTTTAGCTAGCCAATCTTGTGAATACTCATTTCAAAAGGCCCATTCCCCTTCGATTTCTTCTAGTTATGCCATCAAAATTCTAATCCCTTACAATAAAAATGTGGGCACATAATATGAATGCTAACTTTTTTCAGCATTTACTATGTTCAAGTGAGGCTCGAAGCACTTTCTGTGTATTGATACCATTACACCGCCCAACAAGCCCTGGATTCAAGTACCATTATTGTCTTATGAAGGATTGAGGCACAGAAGGGCCACGTGTAAAGCGATGGCACTTGAGAGACGCCCTATCCCTGGGAGTCAGAGCCGCAGCACCCCGGGCATCCTTCCTCCCTATCTGCCCCACAGCCAGTGATGAGGGAGGAGGCAGTGGACGCACAGGTGTGGTGCAGCATGAGGAAGGACTTGGTGTACTGAGAGGACCTCGCCACCTTAAATAAAGACCATGAGTCACTTCAGCCACACATGGGGACTTGTCCCCCATGGCCGCTGGACTCGGTTTGTAACTTGGATTCTCTTGGGAACTCAGCCAATTTGTAATTGCTGGCAATTGCATCTTAGACTTATCTGTTTGGATTTTTATTTTGAAATTTGACTGTGAATGCTAGCTTTGGATTTCTTCCTTATTTTAAAAAAATCTAAATGTAAACAATGTTGTTAGAGGAATTGGTATCTTTAACAATACCGCACATGGGAAAACATTTGCTAAATAACCTAATACCAGAAAATCCTGATGTTAAACTTTTCATTCGTTGTCAATTTGGATTTCTTGGGAGTGCCAGCTATGGACTCGGATGATTTCCAAAGTTCTGCCCTGTCTATGTATACATCATACGACTGGTGCACAGGATTGTTATTAATATTCTTTCATGCACAGGTCTTGGTATCCTGCTTTCTAACCCCAGACCCTGAAACTCTTCTTAGAAATTCACTAGGCAATTCACCTTTGAGTGTGTGTGCACGTGCGCACATGTGCGTATGTACTTCTGAATGACCCACAGCGCATAACAGCAACCACAGTAGCAGCTAACATTTGGAGGCATGCGGGTTTTCAAGCTCTGCTAAACTTGGAGCAGTTCGCAATTGCAGCACAAGATTGGTGCTCTCACTGCCCCATTTTGAAGACGAGGGAGCTAAGACGCCCAGGGTCATCGCAGTTGTAAGTGGCAGGGCTGCAGTTCACACTCGTGAGTGGTACCAGGCCTGCGTGTGTCCTGCACCCCCGCTCTGCACTGCCAGGCCCTCGAGACACAGTCCACAGCACCTGCTTCTCACTTCTTTGCTTCATTCTCTAGAAACGTAACGTGAGCTAGCTGTCGTTTTGAATTCCCTGGTAGCCACATGTTAAAAAGTAAAAAATAGTTTAATGCATTTTTGGCCTGGCGTATTCCAGGCACTACCGTTTCTTTATTTATTATTAATAATTACTGCATAAATGTCAAGTAATCATCAGAATTCGCAATGAGAGACTTTCCTTTGCCTAAAGTCTTCGAAGTTTGGTGTATGTATCTTGTTGGCAGCCCGTCTCCATGTGCCTTAGCCACCTGGCTTCCAGACTAAGCAGAGAGTTCTGGGCTTTTTCACCCTGGCGTCTCAGTTGAGACGCGTCCAAATGGGAGTGGGCAGAGGGCTGTGTAGTGCAAGAACCACTGCCATAAGCTTTGGGACTGCAAGTGACGCAGACATGCCGTTTCTAAAATTTTAGAAGAGGCCAGATTGCTAAACACTAAATTTATCTATTAGGGAAATAATCTTCATTTTATACACATTATAAAACAGCAGTCTGCTTTCAAGGTAATTATTGCTGCTAGCTAAGTATTTCTTTACAAGGCACACTTTGACAGCATAAACCGACTCAGTGATAATAGTAGCTGTGTTATTTTAGTCCACTGTTAATAACTGCATAGACAGCTGACTGACTTCAAAGAGCCAATAAAATTTGGAGTTCTGACTGAGCGCCAAATAAAAGTTGGGCTGGGCACAAACTGAGCTGGTGTGATCTGCAGACATCGCCCTCCTGTGTGAGATGCCGCCTGTCTTCTACACCTGAGTCCCTTCCTCAGTGGCGCTTTTTGATGACTTTCCTTAGCTACATCGCAGAACTAACCGTGGTTACCTGTCTTGGAAAATTATCTTAAAATGTCTCAAAGTGACTCAGAGAAGTTGTATCATCCTATTTGGAAATGCGTTTGTGCATGTGGTTTCCTAACTGTGCTCTTGACTGTGTTTTGTAACTAAATTCCTTCATCTACCTTGAAGTAATGTTGTGACTGGAAGCCTGTAATTTACTCTACTTTTAAGCTCTTCCTTCTGATAAACTTATCTATTCTTGGTGGGTCTAATTATAGCTCAGGACTCAACGGTGTGTGTTTTCATCTGAGCGAGTGAGCTTGTCAGGCAACAAGGGGCTGTTGTTGCCAAAGCTTTGTTGCAGTCTGGGCGGTATACACTGTCTGCGCCTCGTAGCCAGCCTCAGAGGAAGGGCGAGGGAGGGTGGGCAGGAGCGCTCTGCCGCGCTGCTTCCCAGTGTCTTTCCGCCCTTTGCAGGAAGCCGGCATAACTGTGATTCTGTTTGCCCTCCCCGCCCTTTTTTAAGGGAGAGGCATAAACTTGAACTCGGCTTCATTTCCCATCTTCAGATCTGTTTCCTCCCACATCTCCCTGCTCCGCCTCATCCCTTGTTCTTTGCACCACCACTGCCTGTGAATTTAGGGACGTCGTTCTAGTTCATCTCTTGCAAGACTGTGACCGAGGTATAGGTATGCATCGATATACAGTACAGGGGATCTGTTTGTATTTATACAGTAGGATCACGCTGCACATCTGGTGCTGTGGCTTTTCTCGCATGCCATTCTGGTGGACTTTTGGCATACTTTTTCTTTTCTTTTTCCTTTTCTTTTTTTTTTTGAGTTGGAGTACACCCAGGCTGGAGTGCAGCGGCACACTAAGACCACCCCAGTGTTGACCTGCTGGGTTCTGGTGATCCTTCTGCCTCAGCCTTCCAAGTAGCCAGAATTACAGGCACGCGCTACCACGCCCGGCTAGTTTTTTGATTTATTGTAGAGATGAGGTCTCACCGTGGTACCCAGGCTGGTCTCGAACCCACAGGCTCAGACAGTCCTCTCGTCTCAGCCTCCCACAGTGCTGGGATGGCAGGCTTGAGCCACCACGCCCTGCCTCATACTTTTTTCTTAATATAAAAATTGGACACCTGTATAAGAACGTATCTGGCACAGCAGTGGGCTCGATTCCTAGTAGCAGGCCCTGTGGCTCCTAGGAAGCAGAGCTCGCCAGAACAAGCCCCGGCACTCCTCTGTCTCTGTCCTGCCCAGGAGCCATTCTTTTGAACCTTTCTCTTATTCGCCATTTTGTCTTACCCCATCTTTACATGTCTTTCAACAATGTATTTCCTTCTTTTCAAGCTTTGTAGAAATTTCATAACTGATAATGAGTAAAAAAGCAAGTCTAAAAGGGATGCATACAGCATGATATTTTTAAAGATTCATTCGTGTAATCTGTATATTTCCATTGCTGCATAGTATTCCTTTGGGTGCATTTATCCATTTTTCTGACAATGGACATTTGTGTTGTTTCCAGTTTTGCTATTACAAGTAGTGCTTCCACGAACATTCTTTCACGTGTCTGCCGGTACCCACGTGAAAAAGTTTCTCGGCAATATATACCTAGGAGTATAATTGCTGTGTTGTGAAATACATGTGTCGTTGGCCCTTGAGCAACATGGCGGCTGAGAGGCGCTGGCCTCCCACGCCAGGGGAAATTTATGTGTGACTTTTGACTTTCCCAAAATGTAACTACAAAATAGCCTTCTGTTGATGAGATGCTGTATCTGAACAGTCAGTTAACGCGTATTTTTGCATGCTCCATGTATTATATACTGTATTCTTACAAGTAAAGTAAGCTAGAGAAAAGAAGATGTTAAGAAAGTCCTGGGGAAGAGAAGATGCGTGTGCAGTATCGTACAGTATTTCCCAGTGCAGAAGTGTGTTTGTCTGTGGACAAGGCACATGTCTGAAATGGGCAACACATCTGCAACCTCCGTCTGCTGCGTGTTTCAAGTAACTCAGCTTTTTCTCGCAATGGCTTGACTTTTTCTCTACTTCCTGGGAGCACTTCCAGCATCACTGGTGACCCTTCACATGGGTCCCCTAGTGTTACTTAAGGTTTACGGTGTTGCACTAAACACCACGAAGCATACACAAGAACTGCGAGAGATGATTTTGTTACATTGATACGCATTTTACTGGTGACACGAACTGCTCAGAAGAGGAGTGTCACTCGGCGTGCTAAGTGGATGCTCTCAACACCTGAGCTCACTGCGGCAGCAACGGGAGGCCGTGAAATTATTACAGCAGCACAGTTTGTATTACAGTCATTTTTGCAGTTATGATTTAATACCGCGTCTCTGTGGTTGCATTTTGTTTGACTGCACATGGTGCCATGTATGGTCAATAAGCGTCCATGTCCTTAAGTTTTGATAAATTTTAACTTTTTGTAGGAGATTTGTCTATATTTTATGATAGTGAGTGGTAAAATAGACTAGCATCTACCTATATTTTATGCATTCATTACATACCGAACTACTTCTTAATTTTGTTAATATGTCTGTACTCTGTGGTTCAGGTGTGTGTGGGTGTTTCTTCTTTTCTTTTTTTGCAAATTGCCACAGATCTCAAAACAATTTTCCAATATAGTTTGCTGAAAAAACCCACGTAAGTGGACCGTGCAGTTAAATCCATGTTGTTCTGGGCCAGCCAGGTCTTCATCTGAAGTGGAAGAGCCTGAGTTCTCATTTCCCACGCCTCGCCAATGTTTGGTTTCGTCAGACGTTGAGCTTAGCCTGCGTATTTTGTAAAACAGGCTGATCGAATTGTGATTTTGATTTCATTTCCTTACACTTAACAAGATTGAGCGTTTTTCATGATGATGGGCCATTTATGCTTTCTCTTTTTTGAAAATGTCTACTTACGTATTTTTTTTAGTGAAGTTATTCTTTTTTATCTTGATTCCTCGGAACTGGTGTGTTCTGGACACTAGAATTAGATCAGTTTTACGTGAGCGAATGTGTTTTCTCAGTTTGTGGCTTGCCTTGTCACCGTCTTCAGTCACACTCTTAGATTTTTGACTTTTGCATTTAATTGCATCCGTTTTGTATATTTATTGAGAGTAAAAACCCAGTTTCCCTATTTCTTTTAAATACGAAAATTGTTTTCCTAGCCACATTAGTTCTGACAAATTATGTGTTGATATGTATGTAGAAAAGTTTGAGGAATTTCTTTGAGCTTGTACACAAATTTTAGAAGCAACTTGTCAAGTTTCTTTTTTAAAAAAAATTGTTGAGCTTTTTCTTGGAACTGCAGCAGATTCGTGTGGGGAAATAGACATCGGCGGGATATGAGGTTGTCCTACCCATAAACTTGATCTCTCCTCCATTTATTTAATTTGCATGAATATATTTTCAATAAGTTTCATGATTTTCTTTATAAAGATCTTATGTATTGTTTGTGAACTTTATTCACAGGTTCCTTATATCTTTCATCTTGTTGTAACTCATTTAAAAATACATTTTTTCAGAGCCAGGTATGATGGTGTATCCCTGTAATTCCAGCCAATCTGAAGGCTGCGGATGTAAGAGTGTAAGGCCAGCCTAGGCAACACAGCGAGACCCTGCCTCAAAAAAAAAAAAAAAAATTCTAATTTTATTGATGTATTGAAATGAAGCTGATATTTGGATATTGACCTTGTATCCAGCCAAGTTGCTAACCTTTTTTAATTAAGTTTAATAAGTTGTACATATATTTTGGCTTTTTCTGTGTGCATAAATATTATAAATGCTAATCATTCTATTTCTTCCCCCAATCCATATATCTTTTATTTTGCCTTATGTTTTTTATACTTTGATGAGTTTGATCTAGTACAGTACTGATTACAAGTAGAGATAACAGGCATCCTCGTCTTGTTCTTCATTTTAAAGGAAATGCTTTTAATAGTTTACCGTCACTGCTGTGAGGTGTTTGATGTCTTTTGTCAGGTTAAAGAAGTTTCCTTCTGTTCCAATGTTGCTAAGAATATGTTTGGTTTTTATAATCATGAATTGCTATTCATGATAAAATGTCATCTCAACAATGATTTTTTTTGTAGATACAAACTGATTTCAAAATAAGAGGGAAAAGAAACTAAATCTTTGGCAATAAAAACTTTCTCATGTATCTTAATAGGGTTCATTGGGCTGCCCACTTTGCTGTAGGGTTTGAGGAGAGTCTCTGGCTATTAGATGTAGGTATTAGCTTGATGCAGCAAAAAGAATACTGGAAAGCTGAATTCTCATCTCATTTTGCCCTTCTGTTCCTGCCCCTGAAAGAACTGATACCATTCAGTCGACTCGTGGGCCTTCTTTTCCCCAGCAGATTTCTCTGAGACTCAGGCGGGTTTTCTTGCTCAGCCTTGTGGCCTCTTTACTTACTTTGCTCTTAATCCACCGTCAGCCACTTTTTATTGACGAGGCACCATGGACAAGGCAAAACCTGCTTCTCAAGCAACTTCTGTAGGGAGGGATAGGAGAAGCAGTAGTTACAAGACACAGTTAGAACACATTGTAGACCATGCTGGTTATGATGTATAGGTCAGGGAGTCCTCTGGGTGGGCAGAAAGGAAAAGGTATGATGTTTGAGTGGAGCGTTTGCATGATGGTCTCACTGGTCTCCATGGACTTCATTTGTGTCTCAGTTGTTAACAAAGGAGTTAGACTAGCGGTCCCCCAGTGGCTCTTGTCTCCGACCTTGCAAGTTATGTCATGCTTTTCTTAAACATTTGGACTCCTACCTCGGGCCTGTGGTCCTTGGACTCCTTTGTTCCAAAGGCCAAGTTGTGAATGGCGTAACAGAATCTCTTTGGTTCCGTCTTATTATGTTAGACCAGCATGTATAGAGTAGTCATTTATAAGAGTAGTGATGATACTGACAATGTGCAGCCTAATAGAAAATTAACCCAGTAACTGTGTTGTGTTGTTATGGAATTGCTTGGTTTATTGTTACCGTAAATAGATTTTTTAAATTCCAGGCTTTATGTAATCTCTAAGCACGTTTCATTTGTGTGTCCTATTTCAGTGCTGGACCCAAAGGAGACAACATTTATGAATGGAGGTCAACTATATTGGGACCCCCGGGATCTGTCTATGAAGGAGGGGTGTTCTTTCTTGACATTACCTTTTCACCAGACTATCCGTTTAAACCCCCTAAGGTCAGTATGAAGTATTTATCCATTTTTAGCAATATGTATTATTATATTTGCATGTAAGTCTTCTTAAGCATATGTTATCTAGGAATGCATGTCTATTCTTTGGGCATAGACAACTTCCCAGGACTGATAGTGTATAAAAGAAACAACGTGAAAAATTACAGGTTTTTCTCCCACCCAGCTTTGTCCTCACTTCATTGTTTCTGCTCATCCTTTCTCGTTGTCTCCTTTCTGTGGTATGCGTTTTAAGGTAACATAAAACACCATGTTTTATGAGTGGGCATGTGGGTCTGAGGTCGGGCCAGGGACCACACACAGCCTGGAGTCAGTGCTGGAGCCACAGCCAAGCCAGGAGGCAGACTGCAGGCAGAGGAAGCCTCTCCTACACAAGGATTGCAGCACCACTCTAGAGCTCTGTGTGTTGGTACCCCCCGGGTTCAACCGCTCACACAAAGTACACAGGCCCCAGAACAGAAAGTGTGACCCATGGAGACTTAAGGATCATTCCAAGAAAATGTTAGTAAAGATGTGCTGATACTGGTTCTTTAATAGATAGCTTTTGTTCATTAACCATTGTCATGTCCATGTCTGAGGAACGTGCAAGAGTGCAGTGAGCTAGAACACGAAAGAACTCTCACTCGCGTAAGCTGAGTGTTAGGTCACACTCCTAGCGGGTCCTCCAGTGTGTTAGGTCAGGTCCCCCGGGGGTGTGGGTGTCTGGTGTGCGATCCGGTGCCGCAACAAAGGTGCAAAGAATTGCACAAAAGTTAGATCAGAAAATACGGTTTATTTAGAAAGTAAGTTAGAGAGAAAGAGGAGATTCACCTCCCCAAGGCAGGGGAGGGGGCCAAAGCCAGGAAACATGGCCACACCAGAGTCTGTTAAGGCAATTACTGCAATGGCCACGACAATGGCAACTGGTTGCTCGTGGTTGAGTCCTTTTAACCCCTCCCTTTGATGAGGAAAGGCCATTATGGTGATTGGGGGGTGGTCTGCTTCACGTCATTGTGAAGGGGCAGGTAAGCACGGGTACTGACATCAGGGGATGAACAGCAGGCAGGTGGGTGAGTTAGTCACATGATTGCTGCCATGGTGGTGGGGTCTGTCTTTGTCACGTTGATCACAAAGGGCTGATTAGGTTAACTTGGGTCTTCTGGGTGGAGGCAAATACTTGAAACAGAAAAGGCAGTTAGTACAAACCAAGCAGGGGAGAGGGGTTGTGAAACAGCTATCAATTGTTGCCTCTGAGAAACCGGTTCTGATTAGAGGGTACGTTAAGTGAATTGCTAGAAAAACATTTAGGCAATGTTAGAATGGCTGCTTGCTGGGTGTATTAAGTCCACGTTGTGTCCTTTCGCTGAGATTGTTCACTTAGCAGTCTTCACGTTCCTTTCTGCGGCCTAGACATCAGCCCCTTGGCTGTGTTCGACGTCATCTTCGCTCATGTCTGTTCTCCACTGTGGCGGAGGAAGCAACCCTGAGAACCTGACTCTGTGTTTTGGCTCCCAAGAAGGAATTCTCATGTGGCCCTAACTTGACTTCTCAGTGCCCGGGGAAGTGAAATTCGTCTGAGTTGTGGACTGGCGTTAACAGTCTTTTAAAACCAAGACAAAACTAGACCCTCAGCAGGACTTTCTGTCGCTCCCCTGCCCTTCCTTTCTTTCCTCCTTTCCGTGGATGCTTGGACGGTGTTGCCCAAGCAAAAAGTTATAGCTGCAAGGACCTTTGTTTACCGAGGAGGAAGCCAAGGGACAGAAGGTAAATTAGAGAGAGGAAGAGGAGCTTGACTAGGGGAGGGGACCAAGAGGAACTGAGTCACTTGCCCAGCGTTGTGCAACAAGCCGGTGGGTGTCAGGGTTGGAACTGAGAGATCTGCCCCAAAGCCCATGCTTCTTAATGCATGACAGAATGCATTTTATCCAAGCTGACCAGCTGGTGACACGGTGGCCTCCCAGAGCACATATCTGTGGGTTTTCAGTGAGAAAGCCATAGTCAGTCTGATGGTTGTTTCCTCCCTTTCCTGGATAGGAGCCTTACGCTTTTCATTCTTCTGTGGACCAGCCCATAAACCACCAGTGAAGTGAGGACCTTTCTGTGACGGCCTTAGCAGTAAAGGATGCCCTGAGTGGGGAAGAGGAGGGAAAGCTCAGACCCGGCAGTCGTGCTGCTGGTGCCTCTGGGTGGTCTGTTCTGCAAGACAGTCTCAGAAAGCGCGTGGGCTCATCCAGGTTCTGCCTGACAAACTTGCGGGTGAAACGAAGCTCGAGGAAGCTGCGGGGAGAGTCATCAGCGTTCTCGGCTCGCTCCACTGAGTCAAGCATGGCCCTGGGCATCAGCTGCGCCAACTCAGTTCTGTAAAACGCTAGCCAGGCAGGATGTTTGCCTCTCACAGATGAGGAAACTTAGAAGAGGCTTAAAGAACGTTCTCAAGAATGTACAACCAGAAGTCTGCTGAGCTCTGACTCCAGGGGCTGTGTCCTTTCCACTGAATTACACACAGTTGCTCTGGAGAGGTAAAAATAGGGCCTGGGAGGAGTGTGATATCTGTCCGCAGTGTTTCAAGAACTGTGGTGTGGGTTGCGGTTAGACTGTGTCCTGGATGATTGGATGGGACAGAAATAGAAGCAGGAGGGTATCAGTTACATGGAAGTAGATTTCAATTTTTTATGAGGAAGATCAGGCCCATGGGTGGACGGCGTCTGCTTTTGCATGACTGTGCTGCTTGACACACCCGGCTTCCCTTTCCCAGGAGTATGCAAGAAAAGACTGAATGACCCCTGTCAAGAATATTACCAGAAGAAATCGAATCTCTCCTCTGAATAAATTGGACTAGACAACCCCTAAGGAAAAAGAAAAATTAAACTTCAGTAACTAGAATCACGATTTAAATGCACATTTAGTAGAAACCTGTGGGAAGTTTTTAAAAGCAAATTATCACCTCCTAATATATCAGCTCCAGAAATCCAATTTTTTAGACAGATATGCGACTCTGGAGAGAAGAAGATTGGGGTATATTGAAAGCTGTTAACCAAAGCAGATACTTGTGTCACACATGCTTTGGAAGGCCCCGCTCTGTGCCTCTCCAGGGTCCTGTTGCTCTAACGGGCCACATCCAGGCTCTCTGGGCTTCTCCGTGCTTCCCCCATCGTTTGCGCTTTGTCCATGTCAGCCATGCATTTTGACTCGTACAGCACAGGTAGTGAGGGCAGCTGTCGGGGAGAGCAGCGGCCCGCAGATGGACCCAGTTAGCTGTCGAACGGCTTTCTGAGTAGATATTCAGGCCTTGAAATTCATCTGACGCATGACTGGATTCATGAGATGATTTTTTCCCAGTAACTGTACTCGGACCCCTTAGTGAGGACTTTTAAACACCTGAGAGCACAGAAATAGTGTGAAGGTCAGTGGTGTGATTTGGAATGCCTTTTCCTGCTGTCGGAACTTTCTGGGAGTGGGGCTTGATCAGTTTGAACACTCCAGTTACCTAGTTTTTCAGAATCCGAGATGAGCTATTCCAGTAATTTATTCCTAATTCGCCCAACTTCCAATAAGTCAAGCAAAATAATTATTGCCCAAGTGCATAATGGTCATTAAACTTAGTATTCTAGTTTTAAATAGATGGGGCACTAGTACTTTTCAAATGCTGTCTTTCAGTACAGTTTTTAGTACATTGAATTTCTTGTATCATCATTACTGTGTTTGTGCCTCTTTTATTTAATCGACAGCATAATTTTACTGTTTCAGAGAGTTAAAATATTGTATATGACACATTTTCTTGTATGACATTGGTTGTATTTGGCGCCAGGTCTTCAGTTGTGTACTTTGTCACCAATGATAATATTATTTTTCTGGGAAAATACCTGTTTAATTGAACTCTATCTCAGAATAGTACACAATGCTGAAGAGAAAAGTGTAGTAAACTATTGGTATGTCTAAAAGTTTTTAATACCCTGTTTACTTTTCAGTCTGGACATATTTTAATGTTATAATTCAGATTCTATTTATTTGTAAAGTAGAAATGGCTTTCTGTTTTGTTGGGGATTGTATTTGCTTATTCATGTTGTAGATCATTATTCCTCAGAGTACTCCAAGTTTTTTTTTATTTTAAAAGTTTAATATGTAAGTATTTTAATGTTTTAAATGTTTCAGTCTACATATTTGTTATAGAATAAGAAACTATCGCAGATCAGTGAGGGGAAAAAATGACCTGCGCTCCTAGACCAGAACTCTTCCTGCCATTTTGGGGTGGCTCTTTTGAGATTTGTGTTTCTTGCATCTGTATTATAAATATGTATACATGCATCACTACACACACACAGACACACATGCTTTTTTTCTCAGTTGGAGAGGGTTGTCTCTGTCACCCCAGCTGGAGTGCAGTTGCAGGATCAGCTCACTGCAGCCAGCAGCACATTCTGGGTTCAAGTGATCCTTCTGCCTTAGCCTTTCAAGTAGCTGGGAATACAGACGCTCACCACCATGTCCAGCTAATTTTTTTTTTTTTTTTTGTAGAGACAAGGTCTCACTATGTTGTCCAGACTGATCTCAGAACTCCTCAGTCCTCCCACCTTGGCCTCCCAAAAGTCCTGTGGAAACAGTATGGGCCAGCACACCCAGCTACACACATCTTTTTACCAAGATTAGGCCTTACTCCCCATGGCTTCATTATTGCTTTTTACCCAACACTGTATTTCCAGTAGACATTTGATTGTGTTATAATTATAGACACTACATAGAGGCTTTGCAGGTTTTGAGGCTTTTTTTTCATCTCTACCAATTCAGTAGATGAAAAAATCATATCTTATGGTTGCTTTAATTTGTACTTGTTTGACTACTTCTGAAATGTATACTAGTTTTCATGTATACTGCTTTCCAGTTATTTCTTGTTTGTGAATAATATGGAAAAAAAAATATATATATATATATATATATATAAACTTTTTTTTTTTTGAGTTGGAGTCTCACTCTGTCGCCCAGGCTGGAGTGCAGTGGCCGCTCCCGGCCACCGCAGCCTCGACCTGCTGAGCTCAGGCAATCCTTCCACCTTAGCCTTCCAAGTAGCTGGAACTTCAGGTGCACACTACCATGCCCGGCTAATTTTTTTGATTTATTGTAGAGACAAGGTCTCGCCATGTTGCCCGGGCTGGTCTCGAACCCGTGGACTCAGGCAATCCTCTCACCTCAGCCTCCCAAAGTGCTGAGATTATGGGCTGAGCCACTGAGCCAGCCTGAAAATATTTTTTAAAGTCTTACACCAACTAAAATAAACAAGAGTACTCAAAGAATGCAGAGGCAAAACAAGGGAATATGTTACATCCTAAATTTTCTTCTACCAAAAAACATTTAAAAAGTATTATGATGCTCTCTGTGTCTAATGTTTTCTGTCTCAGAGATCCTCATGACACATCCTAACTGAGGAGTCATGTGAGGTCACAGGTCAGATGCTTGTGTTCACACTAGAAATGCACAGACATAGCCCATGCTTCACCTGGCTTTTCTGTCTCCCTGTGGGTCTGGACATCTCATAAAAAGTGAGTGAGTGTCATGAGCAGATACAGGATTAGATCGGGGGAGAGTCAAGCAAGCGTGTTGCTTACTTTCAGTATCTCAGGCAGCCTGCACACAAGTCAGATGTGTTGGTGTCCATATGTTTCTAGAAAACATTGTTTTCTTTGGCAATGGCAAGGCAGTATCTGCTGGTGAACGTTCTTCGAAAAGGAACGGCAAAAGCAACAGCAAAAAATTACATACATACGTCAAGTGTCTATGAGAGAAATTAAGAGTAAGATTCAGAAGGTTTTAAGCTGTAGTTCTTTCACTATAAAATTTTATCAAATACATTTTTAAAATTAATCTTAGAGATCAATTTAAGCTTCATGGGTTTGTTTATCATTCGTTCATATGCTTCATGGGTTTGTTTATTGTTCTTTTATAAGATCTAACCATGGGTTGCTTACTAATGAAAAGTCAGCTAATAGTGATGGCATGTACTGCTTTCAGACAGAGAAATAGTTAATTTAGGCCCTCAAGTTATCAAAATCTTTATTTTCCTTGTTAGAGTTGTACCTTAAATTGTCAGGTCAAGACCGCTCATGAATAAAGTTGCTGATTGGTTTTGTAATAAACAGTGATACCCAGTGTTGGAAAGCCAGTGCAAGATCTGCAGCTTATGTTCACCCGTGAGCTCCATGACTTGGTCCTAGCTAGGTGGGAGATGTTATCGTGTGCTTGATTTTATCATTGTTGTTGCTGCTTAAAGAAGCAAGTGGAGTGTCTCCTGGGATTTTCAGAAAGAGCAGGGCTTTGCGTGTATAAACCCAGACTGCCTACTCTGTGCTCTGGCCTTGGCTAGCTAACGAACAGTTGCCAGGGAGTGACGTGAATTAACTGGTCTTCAACCTGAGTTCTCAGGTTAAACTCTCAGATAGAGCTTGGCCATGGTCACGTTCTTTCATGTATTTTGAGTTGCCTGTGGATATCCAGTGGTCATCTCAAACCTAACAGGTCTAAATCCAGATTTCTGATTACACTTCCCGCCCCACTCCAGCCAGACTGGCTCCCCCGTCTTCCCCCATCTTAATGAATGTCAGCTCTATTTTTCTAGTTGCTAAAACGAAAAACCTTACTGTTAGCCTTGACTCCTCTCACACGGCCCTGCCAGACCCAGCCCCACTGGCTCAGTCTTCAAAACAAATCTTGAACCTGGACATTTATTGTCACCTTTCGCTGGTCCCCAGCTGCCCACCATCAGCCGCTCCCCTCCTCAGATTCCTGTGGCTGTCCCTGCTGGTCCCCCTCCTTCTGCCCCATCCCTCTTGCAGCACATGTCCCCACACAGAAAGGCTCTTTTTGAAGTGTGTCAGATGGTGTCAAGTGTTCACCTGGAACCCTTTGGTGATTCCCAACTTGCTGAGTAAAAACCCACAAACCCAAGGGAGCCGCTCTGTCCACAGTGGGCTTTCCAGAGAGGCCAGCCATCCCCTCACTCCGACGTGGCGCCCACTCCTCATGCACCTGTCCATCGGCCCTCCCTTCTGCCTGCATTTGTACCCCAGAAAGTCACACAGCTCCCTCCATTGCCCCGTCACATCTCTGCTCACGTGCCATCTTCCAGAGAGACTCTTGTGTGACAGATCCCAGCCTCCTCCTGTTCCCCGTGAGCTCTCCTACCCCACCCTGCCTTGTTCTTTGCTATGACACTTCTCCCTCGTGGCTTTCCATATTACTTAGTCGTTGACTGATTATGTTCCCTTTCTCCAGCTAGTATGTAAGCTCAGCGAGCGCAGAGACCTTGTTTTGTGGCACTCCTGTATTCCTGGCATGTGGGACATGCCTGGCGGCTCATTAGGCATTCAGTAAAAATGTGCCAAATTAATTTAATCCATACACGGTGCCCTAAGCAAAACATTGATCTCCCTAACCTTTTCGTGGATCCAAAAACTGAGGTCCATAGAAGTTAAGAGGCACGCAGGCCATGGGCAACAGAACCAGAATCCAGACCCCGTTCTAAATTGGGCTTGGGCTTTTTATTCCCCCATTTATAGAGAAGGTTGAAATTCCTTAAATCCTTGGAAGGTAAAGAATAATAAAACATAAATAGACCTGGGAGATTTAAGCTGAAGAAGTCACTTGCTATTTCACAGGGCACTTTCTCACTTAGCCCGTGTTGAAGCTGCCTTGTGTTCTCGGAATTATAATTGGGCTGTAGCATTGCTCGCATCACAGGAGTCCAGGATTTTTCCGTTTGGCCTGTGCTCTTTTTTAATACATTTTTTAAATGTCATGCTACTCTTTAATGTGTGGAATTCCAAGATGAGTGTGAGGATTAAAGGTGCAGGTCAAAACAGAGTCGTTGTCTTTGTGCTTTGAAAACAATATGCATCATGTCTGTGTCCAGCCACCAAGTGCCACCAACTGAGGAATAACTGAGAAGTAGGGTTGGATTTTGCTTGTTTTCAGGGCAAGGAGCACCAGCTTTTTAAGCTAAGAAGATCAGCCACTTGGCTGGCAGGAAGTTCAGTTAGTCGTGTTTTGAGAGAGTGCCCCTCACTAGCTTTCTGCAGTCTAACGCAGCTCCCCAGTTGTGGGGAAGGACCTTCAGTTAATCACCATCTACCCTGAGATGCTATCGCCCAAGCCCACGTCCTCTATCAGGCTGGATCAACACAGCCGCCTATGCTTTGCATGAGCTCTCATGACAGTGCCATCGGCCCCTCTGATATCCAGAGACACACCCCTGTCAGAGCCCTTCCCAAACACGGGTTTGCACTGGCTCTCTGGACCCTTTCTCTGTGGATTATTACTGGCCACAAGACTGGGAGGGTGGGCGGCCTGAGGTCCTTCACAGAGGATATTCCACAGGGCGCGTGTGAACCAAGGAGACCACAGGCCTCCAGGGGTTGGAAGGGAAGGAGCTGTTTGCAGTCCCTACAGGGGAAGGTGTCAGCTCGCTCTTCAGAGAGAGGTGACTTTTCCAAGAAAGAGTTACAGATCTATGCAAGTAACACCCGCCCCTTGCATGGGTTTTCTGAAAAGAGAGGACTGAGGTAGCTCTTCAAGGGCAGCTCTCCAGCATCCCAGACAGAACACTGAGAACTCTGAAGCACCAAGAGTCACAGAAAGTTCAAGGACAATACAGTGATATTGAGCAAATAGTCTTGGAAGGAGGAAAACCTTCTGCAGGGCAGAGCCAGAAGCAGCTTCACTTTGGGCATTTTCTGACCTTTTAGGAAGGGCCCCTGATGGAACCAGATCAAGACAGGGAACAGGCAGCCTGTGTTGATTGTCTGTAAATTTCAAAACGAATTGTTTTTTTTTTTTTTTTGTCCACTTGAGAAATAGGGTGGGGAAATAGTATTCCATATGTAAGAAAATATCGTAATATTCTCCACTTTATTTAAATGTGTCATTTGCTTGGGTAGCTATGTAATGTTACTTTCTGCAAGCTTGGATATGATATGTAGGTTTGAGTTCATTTTTAAGACTGCCTGCCAAATATCAGTGCCTTTATGGCAAGTGATCCAGTCTCCTTGATTTTCTTTTTCCATGGAGTTGGAGCTGGGTCTCTCCATAAGGTAGCAGCCTCGCAGAGACTTGCTTAAGCGGGTCCGAGGAAAATTAGGCAGAGTGAAAGGAATGTTCCCAGTTCTCAGCTGTCTAGACGCAGAATCAGTACATGATCATGACTTGTCACTAAATTAGAGAAAAGATATTACAGCTGGCCTCTTGCAGGTGTTGTACATGTCTTGCCTTGTAGAAAATAAAGACACAAAGTCAGAAAGTAAAGCGTATAAATAAAATAGTTCTAGTATCAGACAGATTGATTCATGCTGATTCATACAGGTATAGCTATTCTAAGCCATCAGGTTTGCTTTTCTTACAGTATCAGTGTGTTTGCAGTTATGTTAGCAGAAACCTGTCAAAAATTCTCATAGTCTGGTTGCTTTTTAAAACATCTATTTTAAGGCTCATTTATAAAGCAGAGGTTTGTTGAGCTGCTACTACCTTCGAAGCCCTTCCTATAGAAAGATAAGTAAGATACAGCCCCAGGGAGCTTAGAGACAGAGAGAACAATTAGGGGTTAGTACAGTAGTACAGACCAGGAAAGAACTAAGGCTCAACTGTGGAGATTAAAACAAGGGGTGCTGCATGAATTCTTCTTTCGTTCCTTTAGTCAATACATATTCATGTACCGTGCAGCGGTCCAGATACTATAAACACATAGAGCAAGCTAGAAGATGCCTTTTCTTGCGTAGACTTTACATTCAAGATGTGATAGAACAGGACTTTTTCAACCTTGGCATTTTCAGCAGTTGACATTTTTAGCAAGATAATTCTTTGGGAGGGGCTGTCCTTTGCATCGCAGGACACACAGCAGCATCCCTGGCTTCTTCCCAATAGATGCCCAAAACACTCTCCCCCTGTTCCCATCGTGACAGATTTCGCCAAGTGTTCCCTGAAGGAGGGAGCTCTCCCTGCCAAGAACCATTGTGTTAGTAACGTCCATGTCCATTGGATGCTTACTTGAGACGTCAGGGAGGACTTTCTGGTGTCTGATCTGATAGCAATAGCATCCACATCTGCTGGGGGCTGATTCAAGATGTCAGAGAGGACTCTGGTGTCTGATCTGAATGACCAGGTGGGAACTTGTTGCCTGTGAGGAATTTATAGGACTTCTGGGTGGGAAATGTTCACAAATGTTCTGCTAGTAGCTTCCTATATCTGGAGGTCAGTTGAGTGATGAGAGTCAGAGGTACAGACTTGGGAGTTAGCAGATACAGACTTGGGGTTAAAACCCTAGAATAAATGACCTCATCCACAGAAATGTACAATTTTCAACCCAAACTGAATCTTTAGACCTATAAATTTCCAGAAAGGGCTTCCCAAAGGAAAAGACTGATAATTGGAAAGACTAACAGAACAGACATTTTTTCTCTTTTTCATCATGTTCTCACTATTTTGGCATTGGAAAGTCCTTTTCCATATAGAGTATTATTGCTGGAAACCCTACACAGTAATACTTCATAAAATATCGTGCTCATATTAAAAGAACCTCATTTGTTGTTAATAAATCATGAAAGCATGAACAATTAAACCAGTCCAATAAACTAATCTTCCCACAAGCGCCTAAATCAGGCCTAATGTCAGTCAAAATAATTACCTGTAGCTGAAGCCGGCTTCTGCAGGGCAGTAGACTAAATGGCATTTTTCAAGTTCCTTTTGAGCCTTTGGTTTCAGTTGTAGGCATCACTGACGCCGGCCAGAGGAAGCAGCGCGAGTGGGTCATGTCGCTCAGAAGGCCAGGCCAGGCTTGGGACTCCTGGACTCCTGACTTCCGTCCAGCGGCCCGCCCCTCGCACCCACGCCAGCCGGGCTGGGCCAGGGCTTGCTGGCACACAGTCACCCAGTTAACTGCCCGAAGCAGCTCTAGATCACCCATGGGTGCCATCCTGCCGTCTGTGGGACAGGTCCCCTTTGCTTCTGTTTTCACGGAGGATTAAGGCTAAGTAAGGTTCTCTCTTTTGGCATTTACCAAGTCATGAGACTGTGTGTGCACAGTGTTCCGTATATTTATGTTCCCCCTACTTGGCCATAACTTACCTTAAACTTTGTAGATTATATAAGACAATACAGTGGCTTATTCAACAAGGAAATACGTCAAGCAATATGTTTCTTTCTAGTTCTTCATTTTCTTTTTTTCTTGCCTTCCTCCTGTTCTCCCTTTGAAACATCACTCAGAGTGATTTGCTTTTAAAACCAGACTTTTATTTTTAAAGTTAATTTTAAACAGGTAATACATCGACAGAAAGTTCAAAGAGCACAAAAGGGGGCCAGTAAAACTGAGCTCTGCTCCCTGCTGCCCTGCGTGCCCAGTGCCCCCCAAGGACTCCTGTTCCCTGTTTGCTTTTTGCATTTATTGTGTTGAAGGTTATCCCGTATCCTCATGTGTAGCTCTTTGTTAGGGTTACGTGATATTTTATTGCATGAACATACTGTATCTAACAGGTTCCCTAGGATGGACATGGAGGTTTTCTCCAGTCTTAGGCTATCACAAACAATGTTTCACTGAGTGTCTTTCTACATACTGTCTTTGTGGACTTGTGCAAATATATCTGTAGGATATGTTCTTGAATTGAATTACTGGAACAAAGGAAGGATAGATGGCGTTCAGTTGTAATAGATTTTGCCCAGATTGCTTCCCAGAGAAGTTGTGTGAAGACTTACCACCAGCTTAGGTACACCTGCCTAATCCGACATCCTCACCTGCGCTGTGTGGTGACAAATACTTGGCCTTTTCCAGTCTATAGAGAAAAAGAACTGTTTTTAATTTTTACTTTTAGAGATAGGATCGCACTGTGTTGCTCAGGCTGGAGTGCAGTGGCGTGGTGATGGCTCACTGCAGCCTCAAACTCCTGGGCTCAAGCGATCCTCTTGCCATAGCCTCCCTAGTGGCCGGGATTACATGTATAAGCCACCATACCTGGCTAATTTAAATTTTTGTTGTACAGACAAGGTCTTGCTATGTTGCCCAGGGTGGTCTCGAGCTTATGGCCTCAAGCAGTCTTCTATCCTCAACTTCTCAAAGTACTGAGATTACAGGCATGAGCCCTGACACCCAACCAAGAAAAGATATTTGATAATAACTGCATTCTCTCATTGTGAGTAAGACAGTACTTTTTCGTATATCCAAAAGTTGGCTTTTCTCTTGTTGAAAATAAACCTTGTAGAAACCAATGTTTTGGGCCCCTCTTTTCACTCCCCAAGCTTGCAATTCTGGTGACCCTACTAACCTCTTAGAGACTAGTATTTCATATGTAGAAAGAGGTTTAACAGTTTCTGAGGTTCCTTTCGTCTTTAACTGTCAGTGGCTTGTCACCACTCTGCCCAGAACTGGCAGCGACTTCCACTGCGTTCAGTAAAAGCCATCCTTCTGCCCTTGTCTGCAAGGCCATGCCTGATGACCCCTGTCCTCACCTCGCACCCTCCCAGGCCTTCTTCTGCCCTTCAGGCCTTCAGAACTTGCTCATACGTGTGCCTAGGACAGGTTTGATGCAGTTCTTCCTGTGGCCAGCACCTTCTCCCTGTTTAGGTCCTGGCTGCAGCGGTCCATCCTGGGAGGTGCACTTCCTGGCCACCTTGTGTTAGTAGTCCCACGCTGGTTATTTCTGTCACAGTCAGCCTGATGATTTCCTTCATGAAACTTTCCACATGCACACTTTGCTTATTTGTTGACTGGTTTTATTGTCTGCCTACCCACACTAGACTCTAAGCTTCATGAGAGCAAAGACGTGATCTGTCCTGTAGTGCCTGGCAAGCGGCAGGATTGATGAAGCAGATGCGTTTGCACCGTGCCGGTCGTGTGTGCCCCAGCACTGCTGATGTCTGTTTTGCTCCCTTGGTTTGTGGTATTGAGGGGCTGTTCAGTGTGGTGTGTCAGTCTCCTTCTCCCTCGGAATTCGAAGCATCCAGAAGGCAGGGGCTCCCTTTCCTATGAAGAGGCCTGCCTTAAGGGTGTCCACAGACCCAGTGGAAAGTAGTGCCTTTTGTTTTAAACCAGTGGAAGTTTATACAGTTTAAATGTTTAAAATTAAGTGCTGCTGATATTGGCATGAAACTTTGTTGGCTAGCTCACCAAGAAATCCATCCATGTTAAAGAAGAAACTTCAATTTTTTATTTCCATCTTGTTAGAAATATGATGTTCTTGATTTTATGAAGTATCTAGGCTGTATTTTATGCAGACCATCTGTTGACACAAATGATAAGCAAATACTTTGCATCTTTAAATATAGTTCGAATAATACTCAGCACATGGGCCAAATTTTGCAAAGCAAGTTAATAGTATTTCCCTTCACTAATACAGCATAAACTATTCGGTTTTTTTTGTGCCATTTTTCAGCTTCAGAATTTGAGGTCACATCATGAAAGCCAAATCAATGCATGTGCTGTTTGTGAAAGCCAGACCTAGGCCAAAAAAAAAAAAAAAAAGCACAAACTTTGTCTTTGCTGCCACCTTGACACATTGCACAGTGGTCACTTCTTAGCTTAAACGAAGTCCGCACCCAAATGGAGCCATGCGTGAATCCGCACCAGGCCTCTTCTGTAGTCCTTAATTCTTCAGTATTGTATCTGTGAGACTTGCATATTGTGCACGGCTTCATACTTAATTCCATTGTTGCGTAATATTCTACTGTCTTTCAAAAACAGGAGACACTGCCACATGGAAGAAGGAGTGGTTATATCTGGGGGGATGGATATGACTGGGGAAAAAGCACCAGGGAAGTTCTGGGGTGCTGGCAGTATTCTGTATCTTGTTCTCCGTGGTGGTTCTCCAAGTGTGCTGACTTTGTAAAAATTCATCCAGCTGTACGCTGATGATTTGTGCACTTTTTAAAATTGACAAATAATTGTACAAATTCATGGGATACAAAGTTCTAGTGTTCGCTACCACTGTGGGATGACTGTAGTTAAACATACAGTTTCAAACAGCTAGCAGGAGAATATTGAACATTCCAGCACAAAGAAATGGTAATGTTTGAGACGATGGACATGCCCTTCTCTTTACATGTTAGCTTCAGTTTTTCACTAGTTGCCATTGAAAAAGCCCCATATTGCTATATTTAGCCCAGGTCTCCTCCATCTTGAGAATAGTGCTGCTTTGAACCTAAATGTGGGTCTTTTTTTCTGTTAAGCTTGTATTGTTTGTCTTATCCTACAGTTTGGTATGGTTAGATGTTTTGATTCTTCAGTTTTTACTAATGTATTGTTTATTCAGCTTTATGTTATCCATAGCTTTGATAAGAATGTCTTTTGGCCGGGCTCAGTGGCTCAGCCTGTAATCCCAGCACTTTGGGAGGCTGAAGTGAGTGGAGCCCATGGGTTCGAGACCAGCCCAGGCAACTTGGCGAGATCTCGTCTCTACAATAAACCAAAAATTATCTGGGCATGGTAGCCGCGCCTGTAGTTCTGGCTACTTGGAAGACTGAGGCAGAAGGATCACTGGAGCCCAGCGGGTCGACGCTGGGGTGGCCTTGAGCGTGCCACTGCACTCCAGCCTGGGCGATGGAGTGAGACTCTGACTCAGATTTTAAAAATGTCTTTTATGTCTCCATTTAAACTACTGTTAACATACTGATAAAGGAGTCATCACAAATCATCCCACTGGAGAGCTGCTTTGTGCCAACTTAATTTATTTGGTCATTCGGCCAGATCTAAAGTTTGCTTAGCCCTTTCCACATCTGCCAACACGGGCTTCTCCTTCAGCCTGGAATTACCGCTCTTGCCTACGGGGATGCTCCCAGAGTGGGTTTGCAGCAGCCCACTTTGCTTCCAAACCTGACTGCGTACAACCTCTGTGGCGTAAGTAAGGCCTCCCCACATACACAAAACTCGGACTTGGGCCTTGCAGGTTGGTCTGTTTGTTTTGGCACAGGCCAGTGTCATGGACAGGACTTAAGAAGGACTTCTGAGACTTTTGATTACGTATATGCCTGAGCAGAATGGGAAGGTGCAGCTTAGTGGATGTCAACAAAGACTGCTGTGATCACCTCGCAGCTCGTAACTGGTTGGCACAGCACAGTGTGCAAGAAGAACCTGTGTGTGACCCTCAGTCTATAACATGCCTTTGGTCTTGTGAGAGACTTGCAGAAGACCTTGTCATAACTTGCGTTTGAGTCCAGCTGTGCTGTGCCCGCCTTCGCCGACTCTGACGTTTAGCAGCTGTATTGCAGAGCAAGGGGAGTTTCCTGTCGTATGACTTGATTTTGTGTATGCGTGCTGAATCCTGTTGCCTGTCACATGGTTTCAGAGTACTAAAAAATCGTCTGCTTGACAAGCCTTTCGTAGGACTTTGTTTTAAATGATATGATTCTCCTTGTTAACAAAATAAGTCGAACTGGAGAGAATTGAAGTGAGTAGCTGAAAAGCCGTGTCTCCTCTTTGCCGTCTGTTAACATTTCACGCTCATCTACTCCAGGCAGTGACTCTCTTCTTTAATTTGCCCCATTCTTAATTGAGAAGGCTTTATTTTCTTTAGCATTTCTGGATCTGTCTAAACTCATTTCTGGGTCTGTCTAAACCCATGAAATTACTTTAATGGCAAGATCTTATGACAATTTAAAAAGTAGAGGTAGAAAATGGCACCCACCCTGGAACGGAGAAGAGACTCAGCTCTGACACTCATGGAACTTATGGAGCCCTGGGGAGAGAGATAGACTAGTGAGTGTCCTAAGAACTTCCGTGCAGTGGGGACATTGGAAAAAGAGCACCTGACTCTGCTTAAGGGTTTCGGCTAGGTCTTCGGAAAAGAGGTGAAGAGCCAAGCCTGGACAGAGGGCAGCAGTACCCCTCTGAGGAAAGGAAGCGGGTGTTCCGAGCCTAGAGGACAGGATGGACAGAGGACTGCAGGTCCTCATGTGACTTTTCAGGGGAAGCACGGTCCGTGGCAAACCGGGACTCTGCCAGGGTAGACCAGTGTGCCAGGGAGTATGGCATGTATCCTGCAGGCAGTAGACAATGGAGTGTTTTTGCAAACTGGAGAGAGTAAAGAAAGGTAGAATGTCATGACAGAAGCTGTTGCAATGAGTTGTCTCATGGAGTCGTGATAAACGCCTGAATGGGGCGGCGGGGGGCGGGGTGTGATGTGTGAAGCAGAGAAACTCAGGAGGTCGTGTCTGTCCGCTGGATCCCCAGGTTTCTTATAGGGTGTGCTAATATTGGTGTGTATTTTTCCTCAAGATTTCAGCTTGAGTGCATAACACTGCATAGTGCTGTGCCATTTGGACTGTATGAAACCAACAACTTCAGGTCAGAGGACATAAGACGACAGTAAGAATTGTTTTATGTAGATGCTTTTGAAGTTCTCCGTCTTCCTCTTGGTGAACAATTTGGTAGGAGGGGAGGAGAGAGAGAAGCAAATTCTTCAGAGTTCAGTTTTACCTACCTCTCCTCGGATACTTTCTGGGATTCTTTACAACTGTGTATCGTCTCTTCTGATGGGGGCTCTCGAGTCCTGTGTTGTGTCATATAGTGCTTTGTGACAGCTTTCCCTCCTCAGACGTGGACACCATCTCTGTCACCAACATCAGATACTCACTGTAAAAATAAGAAAGAATTTTAATGCATTCTCATTAATGAAAAATAGACTTATATAAGAGTGATGAATAAAATTTAAAAGGAGCAACCAGGCTAATGTTTCTTAAGAGTGTGCTTCTTTACATCATTCTACGCCAAAAGAGATGCTGACGCTGGTATGCATGCTTTGAAAGCTGACAGGCAGGTGGATTCTGAGACAATAGCGTTGTTTGTTGTGAAAATATTCAGAGCATCTTCTTAAAGCAACACATAGACTTGAATTTGTGAGATTGCTTCGGGGAAACTGCATTATCACATGGACCAATTCTGCAAGGCAGACCTTATGGTTTCTGTTAGAGAGAAAGGAAAGCTCAGTAACTTAGTAGCAACAGAACCTTACCCCTGCAGCACCCACAAAGAAAAACATCTTGTTCTTCCACTGAGCTCAGATCAGGTAAGCAGATGTTCATTGTAGCCATCTACAGTGTTTGCGAAAATGCCATCTTTGCACTAAAATAGCAAACTGAAAATGTAACTTTCAAAAAACTTTAATAGTGAAAATGTAATAATAATTAGAAATTCTGGTATAAGTTGCCTGTATTCTTAACTTTAATAGATTGATTTTTATGGCCAATAAAGGATATTTCTCCTAACCAGGCCAAAAATATTCCATTACATGATTATAAAGTAATGATAACAGGTATGAAGTACATACTCAAGAAATAAATCTTGCCACATCTAAGAAAGCAAAGTCATCCTTATTTTATAGTTATGGGACCTCTGAATATATATGTCCTTGAAAACCTTAGAGCTTATCAGTTTGGTGGTGAACGTCACTTTTCCATGATATTACATTGGTTTTTACTACAAACAAAAAGTTAATTTCTTTGTTCTTTAATTTGTATTTTACTAATTCTGACTAAAACAGGAGGGAAAAAAATGAAACACTGACCTACAAAGGCTTTTGAAAAAAAGTAAATTATTCTAATATTGTTGGAATGAAAGTACATGTATCTTTTTCTGGGGGGAAAAGCATAGTCATTTATTTCTGCCTAGACCCCAGATTTTACATTCTTTGCACTGTTGTTTTTTTTTTTAAAGTAGATTCAGTGTAGTGATTTACACCATGCTTCTGGAATTTCTGTGAATTCTGTTTCCTAATATGAAGGATTTATGAATGTTTTTAATCCCAACTATGCAATCAGTGTTTTAGACTGTCATAATCTCTACTGACTAAAATATTAAACACTTTTTAAATTGCCCTAAATAAAAAAAGCAAAAAACATTTTTTTGACACTGGGTCTCACTCTGTTACCCAGGATGGAGTGCAGTGGCACAATCATGGCTCACCACAGCCTCAACCTCCTGGGCTCAGGCAGTCCTTCTGCCTCAGCCTCCAAGTAGCTGGACCTATCGGCATGCACCACCACATCCAGCTAATTTTTATTTATTTGTTTGTTTGCTTGTTTAGGAGAGATGAGGTCTTGCTATGTTCCCTAGACTGGTCTCAAACTCCTAGGCACAAGCAATCCTCCCACCCCCACCGTGGCCTCCCAGAGTGCTGGGATTACAGGCATGGACCACTGCACCTGGCCTAAATCAAAATTTGAATAACAGACATATTTCCCTTATAAACTTTACATATCTATCAGTTTACTTACCCCCTCATCTCTCACCCCCACCAAAGGCACTGTAAGCCTAACTGTCAGAATACCTGGAGTTCTCAAATCACTTGTCATTTTAAATTATAGTATGCGTGGCTGCCTTTTAAGTGTAAATATTCTTTATTTTTCCAGATAATTTGTTTGTTGAACAAGTATGTGTTAACATCCTACTCTTTTCTTAGAGGGAAAAATATGATATAGTTCTTGTCCTTAAGGTCCTTATATAAATTTGTTTCTTTTGCAAGTAAACATTTTTGCTAGGCTGTCTACAAAAATTTATTTCTAAAATCTTTATTTATCTGTACATACAACAATCAGTTTTTTAAAATGAAGTTGACACTGTTTATTCTTAAAAAGCCACATGGGGTGCAATTGCTTACTTTTAAAAGGTAGCATTTGTTGTTAAAAGGTAGCAGACAATTTTCTACTATACAAAGACGAATGTTGCAAATCATAGGGAAAGGAAAAACAGCAGCCTAGAGTATTTATTTAAGATAGTACTTTAGGCCAGGCATAGTGGCTCATACCTGTAATCCCAGCACTTTGGGAGGTCAAGGCGGGAGGATTACTTGCACACAGGAGTCGGCGACTAGCCTGGGTACCATAGTGAGGCCTTGTCTCTACAAAAAAAATTAGAAATTAACCTGGTGTGGTGGCATGCGCCTGTAGTCCCAGCTACTCGCAGAGTCTGACACAGGAGGATCTCTTGAGCCCAGGAGTTGGAGGCTGTGGTGAACCTTAGTCATGCCACTGTACTCCAGCCTTGGTGACAGAGTGAGACCCTGACTCAAAAAAAAAAAAAAGAAAAATACTACTTCGGGTTTATTTTAGGGATAGGGAGATTCTGGAAGCAGGAATAGAACATTCAAAAGTATGAATGTTTTGAAGTTTTTTTCTCACAGTTCTGAATCATTGTTATTTGACTCCTCCCCCCCAATCCTTTTCTGTTTTTGTTTCTATCAGATAAATTTCCACACCCTTAGGGGAAGTTAACCTGTTTTTTTAGGACAGTAACCTTACAGAGAATACTGGAGGAAAAAGATAAGCCCCAAAGGGCAGGTTTCAGAAGGCTTGGGAGGTCAGTGAAGCAAGATGACTTAGAAGGTGGACACAGAGACTCAGAGGTGATGTCAGAAGTCCAGAGCGAGTTGTGGGCAGATACCGAGTGTGAACAGGAGGCAGAGGAGGTGACTGCCCGGGAGAAGAGCACTGGGGCACGGCCGTGGAAGTGGAAGCAAGCCCATGGCCCATGGGAGGGTACTTGATAAAAGTCACATGAAGGCATTGCCATAATAAGAAATGCAAAGCTAACAAGTAGCTCCTGAGTACTAGCTGGGAAGGCAGGAGGTGTGTGTGCGAGTCCGGGAGTTCGTCACGTGAGCTGAGAGCCTTTCCCTCCTCCCGGGTGAAAAGGGAAGCTGCCGCCCGTCCCGGCGAGGATGCCGGCCGCAGTCCGGACGCAGTCCGGACGTGTCCGCCCTTCTTTTGCCCTTCTGGGCTCTCTCGGCAGGTGGCCTGTCCCCTCCTCCATGCCTGGTCACGCTGCTGATTGCAGGGCCAGCTTTTCGCCATCTCCCCCACCCCCAGCTTTTGTTCTGTTTCATTCACTCTCTCTCGGTTTGGTCAGCTGTGAAGACAGTATACAAAGAAAAACATTCACAGCGTTGGTCGTGTCAAGGCCACTTGTGAGTTTAGAAATAAGCTAGTGTCACCACAAAAGATTTGTTCCACAAGAGGCTGGTTGAAGAAGGAACAAGTGTGACGATTCTGTTCCAGATTCCTGGAGGCGCACTTTCATCGGCATTCCCCTGATCAAAACTTCAGGATGAGGGACCAGCCCCTGGGCTTGCCATTCAACCTCTACGCTTTCCTTCTGTTCTCGCCTTTTCTGAGTTAAGCCGGTTTTTGCAGTCAAGTTGTCACAGGGGCCTGATACATACAGAATCAGCACAACCTCAAATAGAAGTACCTAGCTTGGAGAAATGAATCTGCTTATCTTCCACTTTACCAAGTGGCTTTTTGCTGCCGTTATCCTTTTACAAAGAAGGCTTATGCAGTATCATTACTCTGTTTTAGAATTGAATTCAGATCATCACACAGTATTAGTCATGCCTCTTATAAAACAAATGAAGACATTCAAAGAATTTAATAAGAGTCAAAAGTACTCTTCCTTACTGTTTAAGTGTGCTACTGGTTAGCTATCAGTTTCCATGTACATTATTGTGACTATCAAGTTCATTATGTTAGGGGATGGACGGACCGGGTGAGGGTGGAGAGGCGCGCAGCACTGCCGGGCCTGGCAAGCTGGAGGTGCGCGCTGGGAACCCAGAGATCCGAGTAAATTGCAAAGAATTGCGACATACAGAGGTGAGAGAAGAAATGATTTATTTAAGAAAAGTTCACCCCCACAGACAGGGAGTGGGCCTACACTCTAGGTGAGTGTGGCGTCGTAGCCCCCCAGAGTCCTGGCTTAAATCCTTCTCTTGGAGATGTTGCACGTGACTTCCTTGTCGACCGCCTGTGGAAGTCTTGGAGGACCTGTGACACACAGACCCATTAATGTCCGCCCACATTATCATAGTCCCTAGAGAAGGGCGTGACAAGGTTTCTAATTCTCCTGCACCTTCCCAAACGACATTCCTTAGACCTGATGGAGGGTGCACCTCCCCTTATCTCCTAGGCATTCCCAGTGGGTAGCTTTGGATGATCCTTGGCTTCCCTGTAGATAGTGCCCGATTTACTGGAGGATCGAATCCTCACCTGCTCCCCCTCTGAGCGGTCACAGCTTTTGTAATTACAGGTTTCATGACTTTTGCAATCCTTGCCCAATGCATGATGCCTTAGGCCTTGTAAATTCCCTTTATTTTACTCTAGGGAAGCTTGATTGCCGCTATGAGATACCTCTGATACCTGGAAGTCTGTTTCTGAAAAGACAAAAGTCGGTAAAGTTAATTATACCTAAAGTGTGCATTTCTCCAAAAGCACGACTTCTATTTTCTCATCATTATGTCAGGGTTTAAGAACAAGATGATAAATGGCTTCCCACTCTCGGGAAGGTCCTTTCACATTACACCCATTCTTCACAAATGTTCCAAGATTATTCACTAGAATATTCTGTATCCTGAGATTTAAGTGATCAAAGATTAGACAGATATTAAGTGACATTTTTCAATTCATAGTAAAACATATTTGTTTACTTTTTTACTGATTTGACTTTTTGCCTTCAGTAATCTCACAGTGGCGATCATGGTGATATCAGCAAACATTTCTTGTCTTTGCTCAACACTTTACACACATGACCATTTTGTCAGAACTCAATCTGAGAAACCTGTTCAGTCCCTATGGCATTAGCTTCACTGTCTAAAATCAGACCATTGAGATCCAGAATTCATAGAATTTTTCTTATTCTCTCATTTCTTTTCTGTCATTTTCAAAAGAAACGTTGATGCTGTAGGTTTTCTTGCGTCTGTGTTCATTTATTCCCTGTTTCCCTTCCTTATAACTTCTGTACTTACTTTTGAAATTGATTCTACCATGAGCACTTGAGTTCCTCTGACCCTATCCGTGTCTGAGTTTCTTAATAATATTACCCACCTCAGAAGATGATTGCGAAGATTAAATTAAGCAATAATGTGAATTCCTCAGAACAGTGTCTGGCACATAAACAAGCATAATTGTTAGCTATTTTTAATTCGTCTTATTTTTTGTGGTCATAACTTTCTGTGATATACATGCACAGTATTCTTAAACCCCATGGTATAAACATAGGGAAGAAATATTACCCTCTATAGTGTGCAGGCAAAGTTTGGAAATTCTTAGGGTATTTGTGAACGCTCTGCCACTTGCAGAGATTGTCTCGTGTGGGTCATACACACAGCATTCGCCAGGAGAGTGGGTGCTCGGCCAACTCTATAATTGCTGTAAATTTACTGTATCATTAACAGAATCAGTCATTGTTTTATTTTAGATCTTATTAAAATATAGTTCTATGCGGTTGTGGACTGTGTAAAAAACTAAATTGTCATTTCTAGCTAGTCATGACAAATACTTTGTGTTGTGTTGTATGTAAATTGGATTATTAATCTCTCATGATATGTAACTGCTACTTCACATGTCTGCAAGTATAAAATTTATCACTTCTTTCCTGAAGGATGAAGGGATCTGGGCCCTTATTTCCATTGTACATTTAGCAAATCTGTAAATATGCTACACCTTGTAGAATTGCCTTGGGTAGTGTGAAGCCTATAAAAAGTGTAAATAAATAAAATAAATGAAAAGGAGGCCATTTTTCTTCTGTTTATGTTTATGTCACTGTCTCTCATTTAACGCATGTGTCATGTGGTCGCTCATTTGTTATATACTTTACGTTGCATCCATTAAGCATCTCAGCTGCTGTGCCTCCTAGTTAATTGCCGTTATGTATGAGACACTTTTGCGGTTTTGAAGCCGAAATGAATCATCTTGTCAAAGAGATGCTGGTCCTTTGGACATCTTAAATTATCTTCTTCAGATAGTACTAATTGATAAATACATGCTGTTGGATCAACATAGCCCTACATCATGGCCGTCAGGTTTAGTGTTCAGGAACAGCGGTTCCAGAATCAGATTTGGGGCGCTGCTGCCTCTGGAGGGAGGATTAGCCAGGAAAGCTTTGGGTTCTGGTTTTTTGATGGACACCCCAGGCCTGCGTTGAGAACATGCTGTGTATGTGCTCAGTGAATCAACAGCGGGAGCGCTTAAGTGATTTTTGTGTGTACCTGTTTTAAGTTTAGATACCGGGTCGTCTTCATTTCCACCTCAGTTATTTGGAATTCGGCGGTTTTAGAATCCATACATGATTATGTTTTTGTTTTTGTTTTTTTAAGTCTTGTAAGCATCCTAACCTTCAAATAGTGAATTGCTGCTCCTAGGAATGTCATGCTCCAAGAGCTTTGTTAAATGTTTGTGTCCAGGCCCCTTTTTTTAACCCATGAATGCCTGCCAAGCAAGCCTTGAGTGAGCTGGTTCCAGGTTACTGTGTCTTTACCAAATTGTATCTCCTTCAAAATAAAGTATTTGGGGCCTCAACTATAATATAAGAGATGGAACTCCTATGAAGATTTGAATCTAAATCAGCTCTTCTTTTCCCAAGGATTTTTTGTTGCCTTATAGGTTGGCATATGTGGTACAGTCTGGTCTCAAACCAGTGTTATCTCTGAGACCCATGAAAAAGCAAATGGAAAACACTCCTCAATCCAAAGCACTCGGGACTTCCACAGAAAAGGAAGCGTTGTGCACTGAGGATGAACTCACACTCAAAGATTACAGCCTACTCTGTGATGCAGGCTTTCATACAGGTCAACCAGAGTGCACTTCTGAAACTTGGGCCAATGGGACAAGCCAGAGGCAAGATCATGATGTAAGGAGAAAAAGGTGACATGCACAAGAGAATGAGAAAAGAAGTCATTAATAAAAAAGGAACACACAGATGTGGAAAAGCACCAGATTGAACCTTATTCATTACAGATATGTTCTGAGAACATCCATTTAAATTGAATTTTTATAAATTGGAAAAGAAGGACTCAGATTATTGGCTCCTCATCAAGTCATCCAACTGTCCTGCCTTGCAGTGTTGTGAGAAGGAGTGCTGGGAATTAAAGAAGATGCTCCCATCTCAGGGGGTGCTGCTCGTGGTTGAGGAGTCACAATGGGGGGAATGTGCACGTTTTTCTGCATCTGTACATAAAAGAAGCTAGGAAAGGTTTTTTCCATATAAGTGCTCGTGGTGTAAGGCCTTTTTTTTTTTGAGTTGGAGTCTCACTCTGTCGCCCAGGCTGGAGTGCTGTGGCATGCTCACGGCCACTGCAGCCTCGCCCTGCTGGGCTCTGGCGATCCTTCCGTCTCAGCCTTCTACGTAGCTGGAACTGCAGGCGTGTACTACCACACCTGGCTAATTTTTTTTTTTTAATTTATTGTAGAGGCAAGGTCTTGCCAAGTTGCCCAGGCTGGTCTCGAACCCACGGGCTCAGGCAGTCAAGGCCTTTTATTTTTAACCATTTAAATTGTACTTGAAAACTTTAAAAGCAGCTCTGTTCTGTAGTGTGCCCTGGCATGTAGTGTTCAAGGTTGGACAGGTGTCATCTTTATGCACTATGATTTTTAGGTGATATTTAATTTTAATTTCTTCACGCCAGTTGTTCAAGGGCCAGTTGTATTTTCATTAACCGGGGTTTTGTTTCAGTGATGCACATTCTGTGATGAACACACATACACAGTCTTCCGGATTTGGTGCTCCCCTCTCTTTATAATGGTCGTCCAGTTTTCCATGTATCATTAATAAAAAATAATCTAAGGGCGTGTCAGTTATTGGTGCCGGGCTCTTAAATCGGTTTTAAGAGGAGAGCACTTGAAACTTCGAGCAGGAATATGGTACTGACACTTTTAAAATGTGTGCCAACAGCTTGTTCAAATGAACCAGTTGCATAGTGAGCCTGTGGCTGAGATGCGTTTAAATGACAGTAGCCATCCTGTTGGGGACCTTAGGTTATGTGACTATGGCAGAGAGGCCAAATATTTTCTTTCTGGGTCTCCATGGAAAAGTATTTTTAAGAAGAATGTTTTCACTGATTTATACTTCCTCAGTAAACTCACAGCCCCATGTATCGCATGACCAAAAATTATTTTGAAAAATGAATGTAATGTGCAAAGAAGATTATCACTGACAGAAAATTTTAAGTGGTAATTTTGAATGTCATTGTTAGAAATCACTTTTTCATCTTGGAGATGGGCGTGTACCTTAAAATGCTTTCCTAAATAGGAATCAGGTTGCCAGAAGTGCTGTCCAAAGTATTGTTTTCTCTGTGTTCACGCCTTGCATGATCTCTCCCCGCTTACAGAACCACCGTTTTTATCTTTAGAATGGAGTGTGGCCTATAGCTCAGAGCAAGGGGGCTTGTTACAAGGAAAACACATATGAAAGCCACGTGGCAGGGATGATGGCATGAATGCATGCATTCTCGAGGAGTCTTGTAACTAGCAACCATGGCAGCGAGAGGGGCGGCGACATGAGCACTCATTGGGTTCCCACCGCATGCCAGGCGTGCTGTTAGAACCACGGCGGACGTCGGTCTTCACAACACCTAGGAGTACTGCTGCTGTTTTCTCCATTTCACGGATGAAGAAACAGTCTCAGAGATGCTCAGTGACTCACCCAAAACCAGGACGCCAGCCCCAGGCCAGCTTGCTCCCAAACCCACATATTCTTTCCACAGTACGACTTGTGGATCATGGATCTAGAATGAGCCTTCCAATAATCTAGATTAAGCCTCTCCTTTTGCTAGAAAGGAGAGTGACTCATCCAAGATCAGGCACTACTTAGTAGCATTCTTTTATGCTTCAGTCAACATAAAGAATTATTAACTCTTCTAAAACTGTTTTTAAGGAGAGGTTACTTCCCTGAAGTACAGAAATAGCACAGCGTCATCTTAAAGTACCTTTTAAGGGCCTGACGCGGAGGCTCACACCTGTTGAAGTCGGAGGATTGCTTGAGCCCAAGAGTTTAAGACCAGCTTGGGCAACATGGCAAGACCACGTCTCTCTAAAAAAATCAAAAAATGAGCTGGGCATGGTGGGGCACCACTGTAGTCCCAGCTACTCAGGAGGCTGAGGCAGGACGACTGCTGGAGCCCAGGAGTTGGAAGCAGCAGTGAGCCGTGATCTTGTCACTGGGCAGCAGAATGAGTTTCTAACTCAAAAAGATAATACGTAGAAATTAAGAAAACTCTGAGGCAACTTTATTCATTAACTCATTCATGATTGCTGACGTGAATTTACGTCTTTGCAAATTGTTTCTGAGTGCTGCAACGTTGTCATATGTATGTGTTACTGTATTTTGCTTGAAAATAATTAGTGAGGCAAGGAGAAAGTTAATTGAGGTAATTATCTTATATTGACGGCACAATGTTGTTATTGATTTTTACGCAGTTGGTAAAATGGCAAGGTGTCATTATTTTGTTGCGATTAGTGTTGTATGCTTGTATTTTGATATTCCAGGGCTTTCAGACTTCGACATTAAAAATAACTTACCATAGTTATGGAAAATGAAGAAATATATGCTGATGAGATTTCCAAGGTCAAAGGTGAATCCAGCGAACTTATTAGTGATAATGAGATAGACAGTGATGTAATGATGCAGTGTAAACAAAGGAGTATATATGTGTGTGTGTGTAAAAATATATATTTGGTCTATAATCCAAATAAAAATACAAAGTACGGAATGCTAGTCAGAGCAGTGTCTGAGGCAATTACTGGAAATGTCTGCAACTTTCAGCTGTATTGTGAAAAAGGTGACAATTTAGAAAAGACCATTTCACATGTGCTTAATGACAGAAGTTTGCATCAACCAGCTTCAGATATTTTTTTATTTTCACCTGCTCTCTCAGTATTAGGAAAGTGAAAAATTCGCCAATTATGAACTGTTAAAAGTAGTATGGTGTGTGTGTGTGTGTTTATATTTAGTACTAGTTTTCTATTACCACAAATTTAGTGTTTTTGAACAACATGAATTTATCTCACAGTTTGGAGGTCAGAAGATTGAAACCAAGGTGTCAGCATGGCTGAGTTCCTGCTGGCTGCGGGGGAGGTCCGTTTCCTTGCCCTTTTCGGCCTCCAAAGGCCACCAGCATGCCTTGGCTCATGGTTCTGCCTCCCCTGCTGCTGACTGACGAGTGTGACGTCACTCAGCACGTCCCCCACTGCTGACCCAATCCTCCTGCCTCTCCAGTATAATCCTGGCTAATCACTCCAGCTCAGGATCCTTCTCTTCCTCACAAGTCTCTTCTGTCCTGGGAGGGGGCATTTGCAGGCTCCAGGGATGAGGGTGTCGACATCTGGGCGAGGAGGGGGCTTTTCTCTGCCTACTGCACACGTATTTGCACCGTGTGGATGGTGGGTGCTTGTATCACACAGAAACTGTAGCCTTTTCCATCCAGGGTCATCTGGGAATCAGCCAACCTAAATGTTTTCTGTATCACTATGTCCAAGTCGTGACTTCAAAATGTCCTGTGTATGGAAAGTGCTCTCACAAGCGCCCTCTTTCCTGCCTTTGAAGACAGTCTTCTCGGTGTCATTTTGCCCCTCCTCGCAGATTGATGGGCGTCATCATACGCATCAGTCAAACACAGCTGTAAGTGCACATCACATACAAGCTGTTGGATGCACAGAACTCAGTGGCATCTGCTTCGTGGTCCTTTTTTATCGCTTGCTTGTCTGTCAGGAATGTGAAGTGAAGGGTGTCCAGCTGCCCGACTCCCGGAGCAAGACAGTGCGCTGGGCTTCCTGGAAACTGAGTCAGAGCTCGGAGAGTCTTCTGTGGGGCGAGGCGGAGGAGCACGCTGCCGCCCCCCTCAGGCTCCCTGGTGCTCGCAGGGCCGTTCTGCTGCCAGTCTTCACAGCATCACTTCTGTCTCGGAGTCACCCGTGTCCTAGGGCCACAGGCAGCGCCCCGGCAGCTGGCGGTGTCTCCCTCATCTCCCCTGGTTTGCTGGTAGAGCGCCTTTGCCGATGGGACCAGGCCCATTTTTAGGGTCTCTTTCGCATTTAAGTAGGAAATAGCAACCATGAGCGTGTTGAGGTTGGAGCGCACGTATTGAGTGCTTACTAAATATTTATTTTTCTTAGTGTTGACTTAGCCTGTGTGAAGTCTCTTCTGAAAGGATATCTTGATCTGCAGGAAAATTTAACAGAGTAACACGGGGCAGAAAAGTGTTAAACATGTCTTCTGCTTCCTCGGGATACTATCCAGTCTTCTGGCTGTTTGAGCACTAGCCCGTGGTATGTTAGCCTGTTCAGCAAACAAGTGGGCTCTTTCTGTTTGCCGAGCACCGCCCTGGACATCGATGGAAAGAAAGTACTTCCATGACGAAGTCACAGTTCGGTGAGAAGGTCCTGTGCCACGCGTGGTACAAGTAGGAATATGACAGGAGCCCTGAAGTGGTGTTGATCCACCTGACCAAGGTAAATGCAGGGCAGTTCTTACAACTCTGGAACCGTGATTTTTTTTTCTTCTAGCTTCGAAAGGTGGTAGTTGAGCGAGTCTCTAGCATTAGAACTTGTAGGAGCAGCCGGTCTGTCTGTCTGACCCGCGAACATCGGTCAGAATAGAAGGTGACAAACACCCTTTTATTGTTAGCGTTATAAAGCATTCAAGTGTAAAACTCTCCACCTGATTCTTTGTGTTCTCATGCTTTATTATTTTTCATCCAACTATACTTCCATTTTCTTGAAATGCCTCCATTTAAAACACCTTGAGTCAACAGGTAAAAAAACAAGCAAAAGCCTTTAGGAAATGGACAAGAGATATGACAGACCCTGGAGGATATCTAAATAGCACATAAACACATGAAAAAGTATTCAACGTTACTGGCATTTAGGGAAATGCAAATTAAAACCACAACGAGGTATCATTATATGTCAGCAAAATGGCTAAAATAAAGCGTAGCGATAACACCAAATGCCAGCAAGGATGCAGAGAAATTGGGTCACATTGCTGACAGGAACGTAAAATGGTGTGGCCACCCTGGGGAAGGGTGTGCCGTTTCTCATAAAACTAAACAGTAGCTTCCCAGGTGACCCAGCAGTTACACTCTTGAGCATTCATCCCAGAGACATGAAAGCATATGTTTACAGAAAAGCACATAAATGTTCATCACAGCTTTATTTGTAATAGCTAAACACTGGAAACCTGTGATGGCGTGATTTGTAATAAGAAAAGTACTCTATTTCATTTCTTCCCCATTCCTGGCACAAAGCTCGTAAAACCCTTGGGATCTCAGAAGTGTTAGTTGCCTTGTGTGTGCTGATGAGGTGACTGATGGCTGGTCTTGTGGCCAGCCTCTGGGTGGGAGCTGGTTGCCAGGGGAACTGTGGGACGCCCAGCCAGGACCCGAACATCAGTGGCCGAGAACCTCCCCCTCCCACATTTGGTCACGGAAGTGTCCTGTGTTGAGTGTGAGGGAAGGAAAAAGTTTGGATTTTTCCTACCTCATGGAAACCCAGATGTCCCTCAGTGGGTAGGTGAGTGGTCTAACAAACTGGTACATCTGTGTCGTGGAATACTACTCAGAAATAAGGAGGAACAGATTGTACAGATTATTCACACACTCAGCAACTTGGAGAGATGTTAAGGGAGTTACGCAGAGTGAAAAGGATCCGTTTCAAAAAAGTTAATGCCGCGTGATTCCACTTATATGGTGTTCTGAAGTGGCAGAGTTATAGTGACAAGGGCCAAACCGTGGGTGCCGGGAATTCCAGTGAAGACAGACGCAGCCCCGGCTGTCAGGAGGCAGCATGAGGAGCGCTGGGGCGAAACTGTACTGAGTCTCATCCTCGGTGGTGACAGATCTCCATGTGTGATAAAGTTGTGTAGCCCTGAGGCGCATGTGTGCGTGAGTGCTCACGCTTGAGAAATCTGGAACAGGCGGTGCACTGTATCCGTGCTAGTGTCCTGTGGTATACCATGTGTATGCAAGGGTCATCAGTGGGGAAATGGCGTGAAAGACTCGTGTGATCTCTCTTTATTATTGCTTATAACACATGCGAACATGCAACTATACCAGAATTAAATGTTGAAAAAACAAACCAGAGGCATGGAGGCAGAGTCGTAGACCATAGGCCTTTGGATCAGCAAAGTTGTGTTCAGATTCTGACTCCACGTCATCACATGTGGCCCTTGAGCCAGTCCTTTCTGGGGCTTTCGTTTGTTTTAGAGACAAGATGTGGTCCTAAACCTTTAATTAGGAAATGGACAAAAGATATGACAGACCCTGGAGGATATCTAAATAGCGCATAAACACTTGAAAAAGTATTCAACATCATTGGCATTTAGGGAAATGCAAAGTAAAACCGCAATGAGGCAGGAGTGCAGTAGCACAGTCTTAGCTCTCTGCAGCCTCGAACTCCTGGGCTCAAGTGATCCTCTCACCTCAGCCTCCAGAGTAGCTAGGACTACAGACATGTGCCGTCACATCTGGCTAAGGTTTTTTTCGTCTGTTTGTTTGTTTTTTCTGGAGATGGGATCTCACTTTATTGCTTTATTAGATTCGCTAATCTCTTGTTGCCTCCATTTCAACATTTTTTAAGTGGGTACAAGAATACTACTTCTCCCCGTTGAGTTGCTTTGGGGATTCACCAGCTCAGAGTAGCCAGCCAGCCTGTGGTAGATTCCATAAAGCACCTTACCTTTTTTTGAGTCAGAGTCTCACTGTCACCCAGACTGAAGTGCAGTGGCACAATCACAGCACACCTCACCACAGGCAGTCCTTCCACCTCAGGCTTCTGAGTAACTGGGACTACAGGCATGTGTCACCACACGCAGCGAATTTATTTTTTAATCCCTTTCTTATACTATTAGGATATTTTGCACAGTGTATGGGTCCGTGATTTGGAATTCTCAGGGAGCCTTCCCTCGGGAGGCTCCTAAATGACCTTTATCCCCGGATGTCCTGGTGGGCGGTACTTACTCTTATCCGCCCTGTGTGTCTTTCTTGGTTCAGAGCCCTTAGAGCTTACTGTTTTTGTTTAAGACTTCTGTTAAGAACTCTAATCACTCTATAACAAAGATACCTGCACACGTATGTTTATCACAGCATTGTTCATAGTAGCAAGCACATGGGACAATTGATGCTGCCCATCAAAAGATGACTGGATAAAAAGATGTGGTACATATACACGATGGAATACTACTCAGCCATAAAGAAGGGCAAAATCATGAACTTCACAGCAGCCTGGATGGACTTAGAGTCGATAATACTGTGTGATCTTTCACAGAAACAAAGAACCAAGTATCACATGTTCTCACTCGTAAGCTGACCTTGAACAACTATCGTAATACTATAAGAAAAGGATTGGCAGTAGCGGGAAACTGCCAGGAGGGGAGAGGGGAGGTGGGATTGGCAGTAGTGAGAATCTGCCAGGGGAACGGGGGACACACCTCATCAACAAGGGCACCTGCATAAGGAACATTTGTATGCCTAACCCTGAATTGTACCCCACATCTTTAAAATAAAAAATAAATAGATAAACAAAGACTTCTATTAAACAGAGTTTCAGCAGTTGTAAAACTGGCTTTGACTCCCTTTTTCTCAGTTGAAATTTTTTGAAAACGTTATAACCATGTTTCAGAATTATATGTAAGCCACACAGTGGTGATCTAGCTATCATAGTGAAAAGGTGGACTACGTGAATACTGCATTTAAAAAATGTAACTTAAGAAGGAAAGATTTCTAAATTATAGCTGTGACTGATATAGTAAATTGTAACTGATAAAGTCTGTAAGCTAGGCATATTATTTGCATACACACCCTAGTTCACGTTTTAAAACCATATTATAAAATAATATATCTTTTTACTAATATGATTCTGCTTTTTTGGTGTTTGAATTTCATATATGTGCAAAATCCTTAAAACAACTGGAGTGTAACGGAAGTTTTCTTTAAAATTTTTGAGGTCACGGTCAGTTTCTCCTTATGCTTGTAATTTTATCAAAAGTGAATTCTGTCCCCAAGACAGTACTTCTCACCACAAGCAAAATGTCACGGTTTTGCTGTTGACACGTAGTTCTCTGTGTCCAGAATGACAAGTTCTAAAACCACGAATTTTGTGTATTTGTTATTCTCATGTGCCCAAGGAAAGGCAAGTGTATGTTAACCAGCGGCCTGGACCATGCTGTCTGTTCAAAGGGGTGTGTGTAACAGCTTCCCATTTCCTTCCAGGTCACCTTCCGAACGAGAATCTACCACTGTAACATTAACAGCCAAGGCGTGATCTGTCTGGACATCCTCAAGGACAACTGGAGCCCAGCCCTCACCATTTCTAAAGTCCTCCTCTCCATCTGCTCGCTTCTCACAGACTGCAACCCTGGTAAGAGACCGAATCCGGTGTCCACTTAGTGACTTGTTCTCTGACATCATCACTGCTACTGTTACCGTTATTATTATCATGGTTTTATTTTTTACTTTTTTTTTTTTTTTTTGCATTGGAGTCTAACCCTGTTGCCCAGACTGGAGTGCAGTGGCCGCTCCCAGCCACCGCAGCCTCTACCTGTGATCCTGCCGCCTCTGCCTTCCAAGTAGCGGGAATTACAGGCATGCGCTACCACGCCCGGCTGATTTTTTGATTTATTGTAGAGATGAGGTCTCGCCAAGTGGCCCAGGCGGGTCTCAAACCCGCGGGCTCAGGCAATCCACTCAGCCTCCCCAGGCGCGGGACGACAGGCTGAGTCACCGAGCCCGGCCAAATGTTTACTTTTTAAATTGGGTGTTCTCGTTACTCATTTTATGACCTATTATTTGCCGAAAAGGAAAAAGCGTAGTGTGACAAAAATTAATGAAAAATCATTTTAGAGGAGAGAGTACTCTTTAAAAATGCATTAAATTCTCCTGCCAAATAATAATAAAAATTCAAATTAAATAGCTTAATCTTGAATTAGTTGCCTACCAGAAGATATTAATTTGAGTAATGTGGGCTGTTAAAATCTGATAACAACCAGGCATCAGCACACAGACGCTCCTGGTAACCATGCGTCCTGACAAGCTAATAGAACCACAAAACTGGATGGTCCTGATCTGGGAAGTGCCCCAAAAGTAAACTAGGCAATACAGCCTCCCAGGGAAGTCAGATGGCATGTGTGACCAGGTCTTGTGGCTTGCTGGTGTGCCTCGCACCGAGAGGCCTTCATGTCGGTGTGCTCTTAGATGTGTGACTATGTGGCTTTGACCTGTTTCTTTTAATTGAAAGGCTCAGCAGTGGCCAGTTCTTTACATATTTGGGTTTATTTTGGAAAAGACAAAACTCCGCAGTCGCTATAGAGTTTTCATGGATGTTCTCAATGGGAGCATTCTTCTTTGAGTATTTAATGAATAGCTTAAATATTGCATGAGATTCCATCTTCCACACTCAGGAATCAGCTCTGTTTCTTAGATTAGTGGAATTTTAGACAAAAGAGAAACAATTGGTGTCAACAGTGTCCCCTAAGTTCCCGGCTGGCTTATAAAACATGAGGAAATTATAGTCGTTTACTTTTTTTTTATTTTTGGAAATAACTTTATAATGAAGAAATATAAAAACAGAATGTAAGAAAACTGTATTTTAAGTATTTTAAAGTAACAAATTGATAGGTTTTTTTTTTTGAGTCAGCCTCACTCCATTGCCCAGGCTGGAGTGCAATGGCACACTCCCAGCAACCGCAGCCTCGACCTGCTGGGCTCAGGTGATCCTTCTGCCTCAGCCTTCCAAGTTGCCAGAACTACAGGCACGCATTACCACACCCAGCTAATTTTTTTTTTTTTTAATTGTAGAGATGAGGTCTCGCCAAGTTGACCAGGCTGGTCTCAAGCCCACAGGCTCAGGCAATCCTCTCATCTTGGCCTCCCAAAGTGCTGGGATTACAGGCTGAGCCACCGAGCCCAGCCAACAAATTAATGTTTTTAATGCCAAAAAGAAGATAAAATTATGCCGGATTATTGTAAAAATGTTTGAAATTAATTCAGACTTCACTGCAGGTAGTAAGGTCTAATCATGCTCTACTGATTTAAAGTTGATTTTGTTCTTTCAATCCCATTATTCCTATTTGTCTGTGACCATGTGTAACCTCATTTGGAGCTAATGTCACAAGAAAGCTGTCTTTTGGCAGGGGATGATTTGAAGCCTGCCCTGCTTTGCCTCTTGTCAGCTGAGTGGGTAGGGTGGGGGGGGCTGCTACCCTGAGCAAGCCTGCACGGTAGTAGTGTCTGTTCTGTGCAGACATCTTGCTTAAAGGAATAGAGTCATTCCACCACAGCCTTTTCGCACAGTCCAGAGGGTTTCTCTCCAGTGACGGAATTTCTTTTGCTGTGTCTCAGAAAATGACAGATGCATTTACAAAAAATTAAAAAGTACTCCTGACTAAAGCACATAAGTGAAAGAAATCATTTTTTAAAAATAATGCTACGATAGAAAGAATAAGCCTAAAAATAATAATGTCCCTTAAAACCAGAGACAGCCCACCTGACAGGGGAATAGTATTTGTAAAATATACACCAACATTACCACTCTTGAACACATGCAGAAACGTTTCCTAATTGGCACCTTATTTTTCTGGATGTTGATGCTTCTAGAGTTGTCAGTAGAGTTCTCCCAACCTAGTCAGAAGGTCCATTCGGTCCATTCTTCTGTTGAATGGACTTTCTTCACACTGTTACCTGGTAACGTTCACTCTCTGTAGCTTTTTTCCCCTTAGACTTAAGTTAAACTTTCAACGAACCTATCTTCAAATTAGCACAAATACAAGTTTGATAGAATATGAATAAATAAGATTTTCCTATACTGAATCTGCAGAGCTATTTTAACACCAGAAACACTGTCAAGCAGAGTCGGCCTTACATAATGATAAAGATTTAATCAACTTAAAAAATGCTTTCTTGCTCATATCCCTACATAAGCAGTTTTTTTTTTTTTGGTCTTTTTTATATTCTTCCCATAATTTGTCTCTTTCAAGAATTTTTGGTCCACTCAAAAACAAATGTTACATTTTTAGGGTCGGGCTGCACATCCCTATTAGCATGATATTTATAGACAGGAGGTAGAGATTTTAAAACCAGCTTCACTGTTTATTAGTTCTGTGACCTTGGACTGGTCACTTACCTTTCTTCAGCCTCTGTTTCTGATACGAAGTGGGTATTGCTGCCAGCCCTCTGGATTCCCGTGAGGGTCAAGTGAGATGATGTATGTGAAAGCTGCTTGTGAACAGTCATGTGTCATCGATGTTCCTTCCCAGAGTATTCAGGACACCCAGCGGCATGGCACACAATAGATGACTGCTAAATGCCGACTCCGTTGGGTTTAACTGGGGGACCACCACCTCTGCGTTGGCCCGCTTGGACTTTGTCATCTGAAAACACAGAAGCCTGAGTTGGTTGTGCTGTTGTATTGTCTCTTGAGAGGGATTATCTCTCAGCTGGCAGGTGTCCAGACATGGTCATCAGTGGACAGGTGCACCGAGCAATAGTCACCCTGTTCCCAGGCAGTGGCCTTGGTGGGTGACTGCCGGTCTCAGGAGGCTACCACTGTGGCAATTTCTTGAGCCCAATAAAACACTCTTACCAGTCAGACGTGACCTGGTGCCAGAGTTTGGCTGTGACGCGTGATCAGGAACAGTGGCAGCAGAGATGACAAGAGGGTAACAGCCACCCACATTCTCTGAATGTTTGGAGATTCCTGTTTGGAGAACATGATTTAGTTTCTGAATTGCCAAGATTGGGAATACTGGGAGGAATCCAGTCTCTGTGTTTCGGGGAATGCTCTTCTGTGTAAATGCTCTCAAGTCATCATTCAGTAAATAGAAGATTTACGTTCTGCTCTACTTGGCTTCATCTTTTGAAACTTGTTTTTGCTATTTTTGTGGGCTTTTAAAAAAAAGAACACTTAGGTGTTTTGTAACATTCTGTATCTGAAATCTGTTTCTTGAAATACTATTTAAAATGTGCTTATGTTAGTCTTCACACCTGTAAGTAATGGGTATTTTACCAAAATACCAAAATTAACTGTTCTGAGAACATCGACAATTACGAGATAAAACAGGGAGATCAACATTCTTCCTGTACCTTATACTTAATTACAGAGCAATGTCTAGAAATGTTTATAACCTTTTTTCCTTCTCTTTCTGAAAAATGTTTACATCTATATATCATCTGTTATTTTTTTACTAATCTGAATTCTACTTTTCTCCTCTATTATTTTTCTGTGTTCTTCGCTTGTTTCATTCTGAACACAATTCTGATACTATGTCATTTACAACTTTCCCCCAGGATGTATGACTTGCAAAAGACCATTGCAGATTTGAAAACAAAGCACCTGATATTGAGAAATGACTGCCAGATATTTTTAGGCATGATATGAACCGTGATGATGAATTTTTTTACCTGCCCTCACCTTTTAGGGATATGTGCTCAACTGTTTGCAAATAAAACTCTCTGATATATGAAATTTGCTTCAAAATAACCCAGAAAGATGGAGGTGGTAGGGCTGTGAAAGATGTCAAGATTGACCATTGTAACTGTTGAATCTGAGTGATGGGTGCACGGGGTTCTTACTCTATTTTTGAATGCCCTTGAAATTCTTCCTAATCTGTTTAATTATTAAAGATGAGGCATACCAGCGTGTGGGTTCTTGGGAACTGCAAGTTTAAGCAGAACGGCCTACTGTGTGCTGTAAACTTAACTTATTTGTTTCAGTTGGCCTGTGGTAAAATTGGTTTCATTGTATGATTCATCATTTCACTGAAAGCCACAGTTTCCGAGAACCTGTCAGTGACATCAAGCGAGGACGTAAGGTCGTCTGTGGAAGCGTGAAAGGTGTGTGATTCGTCTGTGTTGCTCTGGGGGCAAGTGCCTGGGCTCTGGCTAGCCTGTGCATTTCACTCCCAGCATCTGCCTTCGGGCACCGGTGGCTTGGGATGCAGCTGGGCCAGCCAGGGCCCGCGCTCCTCAGCAGCCCTGAAGTCTCAGCCTCCTCTCTCCAGAAGGCCGCTCAGGAGGTCAGGTTAGCTGGGTGTGCCGTGAGCGTACCCCCAGGGTCTACCCTCGGGTGACTGAGCTGCCCCTCTGGTCAAACAAAAGTCAAGCATGGACACTCTGGGCTCAGGTGCCTGCAGGTCTGTCTCCCGGGGCAGTAGAGCTGAGAATGGCGGTTGGGTCCCCTCCACCTTGAGTGACTCGACCTCGGAGAACACGGCTGCAGCCTCTCTGGCGGGGGCTTCCTCCTTTCTGATGGCCAGAGCAGAGGACAGAGGCGCAAGTCCCAGGCGCTCTTGGAGTGATCTTGAGAGGTGGGGTGGCGCCTTCCTCCCCCTCCAGCCTTGTGGCCTCTGTTCACATCCCTGGGGAACCCCAGACTCAGCCCCTAGCCCTCTGTTGTCTCTGATACCTTAGCGTTGATTGTTATTCGTTGCCTGTCTTTGGACTGGTTGTGATTAGGGAGTGAACCGTGTTGCTAAATATCTCAGTGTTGCAATCAGTAGTGACTGCTGGCGAGTGGTGACCGCGAAGTTGGATTAATGGTTAGCCCCTATGTGTTTGTGTAGATCCGTCTGTGCCAAGTCTGTGAGCTGTTGGGCTGCTGACAGGGACACGGAGCAGGTGACTAGGGTTCTGGGGCTGCAGGGCAGCGGGAACTGGCTCTGCGTTTCTTGTTCTGCCACACTTGAGAACTGGCAAAGAAGGTTCTCTGACTGAAATTCAGGCAGACCTGTAAGAAGGATAAGCCTACCTGGCGAACACCCACAGCAGCTGGCTGTGTAGACACCAGATAGCTAACTGTAAGCCGTTTTCTTCTTCTTTTTTTTTTTTTTTTTAGTTCAAGTCTCACTGTGTCACCCAGACTGGAGTGCTGGGGCACAATCATGGCTCACTGCAGCCTCGAACTTCTGGGCTCAGCCGATCCTTGCACCTCAGCCTCCAGAGTAGCTGGGACTACAGGTGCGCACCACCACACCGGCCTGATTAAGCTGTTTTCTTTATTTGTGAAGAAGTGGCTTCTCCCGTCTTGATGAGTGCGTGCTGAATTCTAGAAGCCATTCTAATCAGTACTTCCAAATGTGGATGTAGATAGACTGTAATTTATTGTCATTTAACGTCTCTGACACCTTCTACAAAGGAAAGGAAAGCTGTAGTTACACAGGTCACACTTTGTCTGTTGTTTAAGTTACTGTTAAGTAGCTGTTGCTAATCGATCTGCCTGGTGTTTTTAATACCAAGAGAGCAAATAAAGTCCAGAAACGTGTGAAGGACTTTGAGTTCTTGCTCAGTGTTCTGTGAAGAACCCTGGGACGCTGCCCTTCCCCCACTGAGGTTCCAGTTAGGCTTACTCAGATCACTTTGGAAATAATGCTGTTCATACAGTTGCGGTCCCGGAGGACTCAGGACTCAGTAGGAGGGATGATAACATCCGAGAGGACGCATCACGAGGGAGGAACGTTTCTGTTTGGTGAGTTAGAGAAGATTCATAGAAGTGATTCTTGGCCGTCATAAATTTGATTTTTTTAAAAAATCCGGAATAGCAATTCTGAGATACTCACCTTGACCCCTATGAAATGTGAGTTTTAAATTATGTTAAAATGATTATTTCTTTATTTTGACAAGTCTGTAGCTCTTTAGTTCTCTTTCAGTGGATGCTGGTATGTCATCAGCAAACAAAAACTCCAGGTGTTTGTATTAATAGCATTTTATCAGAGGATGATTTTCTAGGAAATGCTGAATGAGAAAGGGAAACTGGACTCGCGGGATTGCGGGCTTACATCTTGAATTGCCTCGTCGTGAGACAAGTCAGGATTCCTATTTGACTCGGACAGTTGCCAGGAGGGGGTGGTTGGCCTCAGTATCTAGGCAAGAGACCACTCCGCAACAGAACAAGAATTTCCTACAGAGTCCGTGGCATTTCTGCTTAGGGTGGGCAAGTCTTTCTTTACCACAACCATCAGCTGGATAGCTTCTTGAGCGTCCAGTTTGCCTAGGTGTCAAAGAGCATTCGTTGTGTATCGTTTTTTGGTAGGTCCTTATCCAAAAATACTTGACCTGTATAAACTTTTGTTATTTTTATTTTTTGAGTTGGAGTCGCACTCCATCGCCCAGGCTGGCGTGCAGTGGCACACTCACGGCCACCCCAGCGTCCACCTGCTGGGCTCCAGCGATTCTTCCGCCTCGGCCTTCCAAGGAGCTGAACAACAGGCACGTGCTACCGCGCCTGGCTAATTTTTTATTTATTGTAGAGACGAGGTCCTCGCCAAGTTGCCCAGGCTGATCTCGAACCCACGGGCTGAAGGAATCCACTCGCCTCGGGTCTCCCAAAGTGCTAGAATTACAGGCTGAGCCACCGAGCCCAGCCTAGACTTTAGTTATTTTCGTAGCTTAAATGTATATGATTGATAACTCTTCGTAGTTTAAACATAGATGGTTGGTAGCTCTGTTTTTTAAGATGGTTGAAACTAGACTTTATCATATTTGCTGATTGTGAGATGCCTTAAAAAGTACATTTAAAGCTTCACCCTCATTTCTCATCTAATGAAAAGGGCCTTGGGAGAAATTTACCATGCAGTAAAGAAGAAAATAGGACTTTGCATTTAGTGTCTTCATGTGTCTCTTCTCGCTTCTGTTTCCTTACTCCTGACCCAGGAGCAGATGTCAACTCGGCTTGGCCTGTAGAGTACGGCCAGCATCTCTAAAGCAGGAAGGTGTACCCTTGGGGTGGCATCTGTGACCTCTTCTCTGATCCTTTGGACTAGTGTGTAAATGTCCACGAGTCCGTGGTAGGATTCTGACTGTGCATGTCATATGCACAGCAAAATGACACCAGCCAGTGTAACTGAGGAAAGGTCAGTCTGATGAATATTTAATAAGTTACAGGACATTGTAAGCAAGAGAAGACTTCGTTCTTTTAAGGACATACAGGAAATATTAGTAAAATGTTTACGCTAGATGGGTCCTCATCTTTGCTTTGCCAAGGAAAAGGCTAAGGTGGGTTTTTCACACTTTCACAAAAAATAGAAAAAATGGTTATAAAAAACCCTAGAGTGTCTGTCACCCAACTTGAAAGCTCACCTACATTAAGTAAGGTTTAAGGTTTAGGAATTTTTACAGGTTATCAAGGGCTTCTTCAGACAGGCTAAATATTCTCAGATAATACTGTTTTACACCAGCAGTTTTCATGGCAACTATTTTTAAACAAGGTAATGTATTAAACTCCAGAATGCATTGCTGCGTCAGAATTATTAATAATATTAAATGAGCAATAGTCGAGCTAGGGATATGAAAGGTGCCGTGGGAGGTAGACCACCAAATAAAGTTTTGGGCCTTTTCTTTTCTTTTTACTTATGGGTTCTTGCTCTGTCACCCAAGCTGTGGTGCAGTGCATTGTCATGGCTCACTGCAGCCTTGAAATCCTGGGCTCAAGCTGTCCTCCGGCCTCAGCCTCCCAGGGTAGCTGGGACTATTGGCACACACCACCACACCTGGCTAGGCTGGGGCTTTTTTAAGGTGAAATGTAGGTGAATTATTGTAAGTATGTCAAAATAATACACAGTTGAAAATAATGTACTGTTTGTGTTTAGCATGGAAATTCGAGCCTGAAGCAAAATAAAACTCCTCTAATTATTCAGAAATTGACTAGTGTGGACAAAACATCCAGTTGATTGAATAGCATTTTCTATTTTTAATTTGGATAGTTGAGATTGTAGGGTATCTTGGGAGAAATATTGCAGTTATGGAAATTTGAAGAATTATTGTAACTTTATCAATGTCTGAGTCTGGGACCCTTAACACCTGAGCATTTATTTTACTTTTCCTTATTTTTTCAGCCCAAGCTTCCATTCAGTATCTGGCCTGGGCAGGTGCTGCCAGTAACAACGCTTAGTAACTCTGACTCACAGAAGGAGACGCTTTAAAACGTCAGGCTGATTTTTCCCGTGCACCTGCCATGACTGCTTTCTCTTTTCCTTCTCTTCATATTTGTTTCTTAAGAGGCCCTGGAGTCCAGTGGTTAGCGCGGCTGTTGAAGATTTTCTGTCATACTGGTTGAAGAATTCACATTAAAAGCAGTACAAGAGTTCCTTTAAACTGCAGGCGTGTTTCTTTCCACAACAGATGTGTTCTTGGAAAAAAATTATAAATCAAAATATTTGAGGCGTATTGGAAGGACTTTCTGCTCAGGAGTGTCACAGAGAAGCCTGTTGCCATGCGAGGCGGTCCTAATGTTGAACCGTGAATGCCCATTTCTCTCTTATTGAAAGCTCAGTGGTTTCCCCCCATTCAGCACTGCCTTCCCTCTGAAGACACTTTCCCAGATGAGCCAAGTTGTGCTGTGATATTCAGACACCTCAGCCAGCCATCAGCTGCCATGGCTGCGTGCCTGCAGGCTGGCGTGGGTGACAAAGAGCATTAGTTATGTATTAGTTGTGTGTGTTCACCCCCAGGAGATGAGTGCTGTCCTCTATACATGGTGTCCACGCTCACACGGGTGCTCCAGGGACTTTCCTGTCCAGACGGCTCTTGTGGTAGAAGCACTCCTACACCATCCCACGTGAACACGAAAGGGAAGTTAGAAGAGGGGAGGCCCAGAGATGTCTGAGTAGGTCATCTAGCTTTGAGGATCAACATTGTATCTTTATAAGAAAGTATCTAGTAGAGACGGGCGTGTGTGCCTGAGGCTGTTCATATTTTTTTTTTTTTTTTAATCTTGGTAGGGGTATCATAGGGCTGGTGTATTTTAACTTCGGCCCTGTTCCTTGCTTCTGTGCCTGCAGGGAATGCATCTTTTCTGTGGATTCACAATGAAAACATTGTGGCTGGCTTAGAGTTGAGAGTAATCATGTATGAGTTCAAAGAGATAATAGTCTGTGCTCAATTTGGCAAATGTTCTTAAGTAAAAGCTTACTGTTGGAGGAGGGTTCATTTGTTTATTTGTTTAGTCCTCTGGAGAAATGATCTCAAGGTGCAGTACTGTAGCTAGGCGGAGAAGCCTCTGGTTTCTTTCTCTTTTTTTGAGTCGGAGTCTCACTCCATCGCCCAGGCTGGAGTGCAGTGGCCCGCTCACGGCCATTAACCTCAACCTGCTGGGCTCAGGTGATCCTTCTGCATCAGCCTTCCAAGAAGCCGGGAGGTGCAGGCATGCACTACTGCACCCAGCTAACTTTCTGATATATTATAGAGATGAGGTCTCACCAAGTTGCCCGGGCTGTTCTTGAATTCTCTCAGGCAGTCCTCTCGCCTCAGCCTCCCGAAGTGCTGGGATTACAGGTTGAGCCACCAAGCCCAGCGTGCTTGCTTGCTTTTTATTTTTTTATTTTATTTATTTTATTTTATTTTTATGTGTGTATGTCAGGTTCTAGCTCTGTAGTCCAGGCTGGAGTGCAGCGGCACGATCATGGCTCACCCCAGCCTTGACCTCCTGGGCTCAGGCGGTTTTCCTACCTCAGTCTCCCAAGTTGCTCAGACTACAGGCACACTACCATGCCTGGCCCTGTTTACGAGGTCTCGCTGTGTTGCCCAGACTGGTCTTGAACTCCTGAGCTCAAGCAGTCCTCCCGCCTCAGCATCCCAAAATGCTGGGATTACAGGTGTGAGCCACTGTGCCCGGCCTATTTTTTCTTTTTAAATAGCTTCCTTTCTTGTTATCCTTATAGCTAAATGACTTCGCTTATAGTGTCTGTTAGCCTCATATAACCTTGGAATATTCCTTTCCACGCCTGTACCAAGTTGGCGGCTCCTGCTCTTCTGGTGTGCCAGGGCAGGGCTGACCCTGTCAACTCTTAGAAGGCTATGGCGTCGATTCTGAAAATGTGTTTCTTGCCCATCTCAGCCAGTACACACCTTCTTGATGCCGTGGCCGATTTGCCAGTTAAAGTTTCTTTTTTTCTCCTAGTTTGGCAAATATATGAAACAGAAAGCCCTGTGTTCTGTAAGCAGTCTAGCCAAAGCAGCGTCATGCATGCAGCGTAATAGCCTCATGTTGATGTTCTGAACTTGTGCGTCCTGTCTGTGGATGGCAAGGTCTTGGATGAAAACACCGGAGGTGACCCCTGGTGTGAGATGGTTTTCTTTATTTGGCTCTAAGCTGTTGCCCTGACCTCTGCATTTATGCCTGACTTTTCTAAGTCATGGTGACGTGCCCTTGCATGCGTCTTTCAGAAACCCATGATGCCTCTCGCTAGACTCGCCAGTGTCAGACAGATCATGAGCACAGTGCAAGGCCATACCTTGCCGTGTTGAAAAGGATTAAGTCAGAGGAGCTAAATTATACAGAGGTCTAAAGCTCCCGGGTCTTGACCCGGCTCTCTCACTAACTAGCTGGTGACCTTCGATAAATCACGCCCTCGCTTGTGAATTGAAGATTGTGCTTCTGGCCCTGACTCTCTTTTGGCATTATTGTAAGGGGAAGCAATGTGTGCAGACCTCTGTAAACGCTTTGAAGGCTGTAAGCATCATTACACAGAATATTCTTGAACCGAAGGCCCAGATTAGCTGTGTCAGGTGTGATGACCTGGCCTTTGAGATGTCTAAAAAAGCAGTTTCATTTCCTGCATAAAACCTGTAGATGGCTTCCTCATGGTTTTGTCAGTTTGGAGTTTCATGCATGGTAGAGTAAGGAGTACTGGCAGGAAATGAATTACAGGTCGAACTTGACTTCACGATTCGGCTTGCTTGGGACCTGCCTGTCATCTCTCTGGGAGTCCCGGCTCATCTGTGAAGGAAAGTACATGTCTGCCTCCTCATTCCCGCACCTGCAGTTCCCAGACTGCCTTCCCTCCTGCAGTCCCCGTGGCCGAGGGACCCCCAGGAAACTGAAGCCGCCTAGCTTCAAGCCCGAGCCTCTGCTGACCTTCACTCCAGCCCTACTGTTCTTTCGCTCCTACCTGTGTAAGTCTCTGGCACAAAAGACAACTTAAGCTATGTTGAGATACTAGATTAAACTCCCTGAGGTCAAAGACTATGTCCAGGTAAGGTAGGGTGAACCCTAGCTGTGTGACTCCGGCTTCCGGCCCTGAGGAGAAGAGAAGCAGAGTGAGCCCTGCAGGCACCCCAGCCTGCGGCCTGGAGGTGGCTTCCAGGCTGCCTCCTGGGAGAAAGAAGCTGAGGCGAGAGTCTGCAGTCTCAGCGACTTGAGGAGGCGAGGTGTTTGGGAAGGCGGACGCGGCCAGCATTCGAGGAGCAGAAGTCCAGAGAGGAGGGCCCGCGCCGAGAGAAGCACTGGAGATCTGAAGAGGGTCCCGAGTCTTTGGTTGAGATGCGTGCTGTTATCAAAAGCTACTGCCTGATTAGGGACTGAGTGGCTCTAGACTGCAGGCTGCCCAGCTCCACCCTGACCACTGTGAGAGCTTCCAAGGCGCACCCATTCCTCTTCCTCGGTAGCCGCCTGGTAAAATCAAGGGCAGCAGGCGGCAAGGCAGCACAGCAGCTGCCAGCCCCAACGCTGTCCAAGCCACGGTGTCAGCATCCAGTCGGATATTGCCAGGCATTTAAGAAGCGGGAAGAGAGAATCCATAGCCAGTAGAAAATAAGAAAAATGGAAAAGACCAAAGTCAAATTGCCGATAAAAGAGCAGGCTTTTAAATTAGTTACTAAAGCATTTTACTGGCTTTTAGTTCATGTTTTCATTGACATATGAAGTTTTTGGCTTCGTGAAATGTGACTGCTCTGAGAATCGACTCACTTGACTTTTGCTTGACTAGGACGAAATACTGAAGGTGCAGCTGGACAGAAACATGCGTCGGCTGCCTCTTGGCAGAGCCTTGCGGATGGCTGTGCCGCCAACACCTGTGCTGGTGTCACCCAGCCTGTGCCTGCGAGCGACCTCTGCACACTTCACTGGAGCCACAGTCTGTCCCCTTTCCCTCTGGTCCCTGACGGTTCAGCCCCAGCCTGGGACGTGTCCCTCCATCTTGAGGAATCACTTTTGTCATGGGTCCTTACTGGCGTGTATGTTTACTGCTTCCTTGTACTGCTGTGTGTTGAATTTACAGAGAATGAGAAACCTGCCAAGAAGTCAAAAATAACACATTTCAGAACAGCAGGAGAATCATTCTCCACCTTCCGCCAGGCATTGCAGGGGAGTGGAGAAGCGCTCCCTCCACCCTCCCTGCTGTCGGCCTGGTGGTTCCAGTGCGCCCCCACGAGAAGAGGCAGGCTGGAAACACCGCCTCGTGTTTCTTCCGTGGTCTTCCTGAGAAATTTTCAGGGTTTTTTTTCCAGATGTGTGTTGTGCATTTCATTTGCTAGATCATCCCAGTGAGATGTGTTGCCTCTGTAATGCTCAACCGAAAGATCGGATGGACTTTTTTTGAACATCAGGAAGGAAATTTTTAGATGACTGTGACGTTTTCTTCTTTCTGTTCGCAAGTCTCATGTTCTTTAACAGTTACAGAGTAATTATCAAGTAGTCACATAAGTGGTAGCATGATCCCGGTGCTGTCTGTCATCCACCGCTGAAAACCTGCTTTCTGTTTGTGGCCCTGGAAATGAAAATCAGGTCTGACTTCTGTCTCGTTGTGCGTCCGCATGACCACAGCGGGATCAGATACCACTGATGGCTTCACTGTGATGAAAATAAACGCAGCTGGTCGATCTGAGACCGAGGTCTTGGCACGTCCCAGCGGCTGCCGAGGAGTGGAGGCTGCACAGGTGCACACGGGAGTCAAAGCAGGGGCCCTGGTCACCCCCAGGGTCACCCCGGACTCGGGGGGGGGCTGTCCGAGAAGTCATTCCTGGGGAGCCACAAGCTGCTGCCCTTCTGAGTCAGCAGCCAGTGGCTAGAGTGTACTGAATGCCCCTGAACTGTTTGCTTAAAATGGTTACAACAGTCCGTTGTGTTACATATATTGTATCGCAGAAGTAATCATCACCATTTCCAAAAAGAACTCCCTGGGCGTGCCAGATGGCTGCCCTACAGCCGAGCCTGTCGAGGGACAGGTTGACCCAGGAAAGGAAGGCCGGTAAAGAAGAGGAGAGAGCAGGCCCTCGCTGCCACCGGCTGAAGTGCGGTGAATCCAGCCGCATCCACACAGATGAAAGGGCAGGAGAGCCTGTGACTTCTGTTCTTTTGCCGGTTTTGGCGGTGGCCCTGGTAATGACTGTGGCAGTAATAGCAGCCACCGTGACTGCTGGCCTCGCGACCCGCCAGGCATGAGCTGCTGGGCCCAGCACTCACACTCCAGTCCTCTCCACGCCCGTGAGGTGGGCGGCCATTCCGGTTGCGCTTTGAGTTAAGAAACAGGCTCCGAGAGTGAGCAGCAGGTCCAGGTGAGGCCAGCACTGGGTGGTGTTCAGGGGGCGACTCCGGGGCCCCGGCTCTGCCAACTGCCCAGCGGGGTCTCTGCAGGTGACAGTGGAGACCACAGGGGCATCCCGGGCTCAGACACCTGGTAGTTGAATGCACATTTGCCACGTGCTGCTTCAGTCCCAGGGCCAGGGGAGGGGACAGTGGGGTAGTTAAGGGGGAAAAATGACTTAAGTTGGCACTTCTGCTGCTGGGGAGATGGAGGACGGGAGTCTCGGGGTCAGCAAGCCATTCCTGAACACCAGGCAGTGGAGCCAGGACGGCGCTCGCCGTGTGGGTCAAGGTGGTGAGGGCCGAGGCGACGAGGGCCAAGGTGATGACTGCTGTAGCCCACTGCCCAAGGCTGCCCTCCCTGCCAGGAGGCTCTGCGAGAGAGGCCACACAGCACTCCCGCCCCTGTGGCTGGGACGCAGGCACTCCCAGCCCAGTCCGGGCACCCAGAGCTTTCACCAACACTTCTGCGCGATCTGTTCCTTGCCTGGGAGAAGACTCTCACAGCAGGGTTCATTTGGGGCTGGCACGCAGCACAGAAATGACTCAGTTCTCGCAGGGACATTGGTTCCCCCAGGGTGGGTCCCTAATAGCCAAACGCATGACACCCAAGAGACAGACTTCCACAGTGCTGTACCACCCTTCCGCCTCCCCCCAAAGTGTCACGTCCCCCCGAACCTCCTTACTCACAGGACCTAGCACCTGTGTAAAGGGAGCACGGAGAGGGAGAGAAGCTCTGTGCGACCCGGTTGCAGCAACTGCTTGAAGACACATCTCCCCAAACGTGAGATTGTTCTCAGCTGATCGGAGCATCGCACGTCCGTGTGGCCTTGCGCGCGTCACACGCTCCCCGTCTCCTTCCGAACTGCAGTGTTAACTGGCAGGGAACGCTGCTCCTGCAGCTCTCGGACGCCTCTGAACTTGGGTCCAGAAGCCAGGAGTGATGTGCAGTGTGCCCACACTTACTCTGTGAGCGGTTGCGTCTTTTGTGTGTAGTAATGTTTCTGCTAATGTTGACGTGTGGTGATTCCAAGGTTCCCGTACCTTTTCTGAGACCCCTCTGGCCGCAGGGCGTCTTACACTCTGCAGGTCTCTCTCTGAAGGAATGTCCAGGGGTAAGCGGTCTTTTCCAATTGTTTTTCATCTAGCCCAGTCTTTTAACATTCCGTTTACATACTCCTTCTCACTATTCTCATAGATTTCTGAATGTAAAATAATTTTCCTGTTCACTATTAGTCATTTAACACCGGCCCATTAATAAATAACTGTTGCGGCCGGGCTCGGTGGCTCAGCCTGAAATCTCGCGCTTTGGGAGGCTGAGGTGAGTGAATTGCCTGAGCCCGCGGGTTCGAGACCTGCCTGCACAACTTGGCGAGACCTCATCTCTACAATAAATCAAAAAATTAGCCGGGTGTGGTAGCGCGCGCCTGTAGTTCCAGCTACTTGGAAGGCTGAGTGGAAGGATCGCTGGAGCCCAGCTGGTCAAGGCTGCGGTGGCCGGGAGTGAGACTCCAACTCAAAAAAATAAAAATAAAAAAATAAACAACCATTTCAATTATTATTAATTAATGTATTTCTAGGGCATTCTTCGGGCACTCAATTCAACAGATGTTTAATTTTATGACCCGGATTGGGAGGACTTGTGCCAGGCACACTCCTGGGCAGCCATCACTGCTGTCACTGCAGAGTTAACTGCCTTGTCACTCACCGTTTCCTGGAGGAGGCACAAGGAGTCAGAGCACAGGGGTGGATGTCGCCCCCTTGGAACCTGGAGAGGGCATGGCTAGGAGGAAGGGGGCAGCTGGAAGAGCTGGTCCCAGAGCAGAGGTCAGGATGTGGGAGTCGGGAGAACGGAGGATGGGAGGAGGACGAGAATGTGGGGCCGAGCGGGGAGGAGGGCTGACGGGAGTGCCTGGCATGTCGGGAGAGGGTGATGGATTCATAAAACTCAGCTTGCTGGGACTGGGCCAGGCTCAGGCGGGGCGGCATTTGAGGGTATGCTGTGGCTGAATTGTGTCCCCCCCAACCTAGTATGCTGAAGTCCTCAGCCCCCCATGACTGTGTTTGGAGCTAGGACCATAGAAGGTACCTAAAGTACCTGATCTCATAGGGTGGAACCTGACCCAGTGGGCTTAATGTCCTCGTGAAAAGAGACCCCAGCGATCTGGCTCTCGTGGCCAGGTGAGGATGCAGCCACCGACCGGCAGCCTTCACAAGCCCGCAGGCGGCCTCACCAGAAACCGAGTCAGCCAACTCCGTGATCTTAGAGTTCCCAGCCTCCAGAGCTGTGAGAAGTAGATTTCTGTCGTTTAAGCCCCTCAGTCGCTGGTATGTTGTATGGCCACCCCAGCAGACTAACACAGGGTGTGTTTAAAGTTTCTCTCGGTAGCTGGGTGTGGTTGCTCACACCTGTAGTCCCAGCTACTTGGGAAGCTGAGGCGGGAGGATCACTGGAGCCCAGGAGTTTGAGGCGGCGGTGAGCTGTGGCTGTGCCACTGGGTGTCAGTCCCAACCTGGGTGACAGTGAGACCCCAGCCTGGATGACAGTGAGACCCTGTCTAAAAAAATAAGGCTTCAGTCAGAATGTCAGTGAAAATGCTGTGTCATGTTCTAGTTCCCAGGAGCCAGGGTGGTGACTAGGCCTGAATCATGATAAACACCTATGGAAAGGAATTCCAGGTTCCAGGGAGAGGTTCCAGGTGTGAATGTCTCTGTGCTTCGAGAAGTGGACAGTCAGGAGAACATGGGCATGCGTGGGTATCGCGGCCCCCTCCAGCTCTGCCTTCCAGGAACCCGCTTCCCTTCTTATGAGTAGACCCTGATGACTGTTTCCTGCCTGATAACAGTGTCCTAACAGGTCGCACCTTGGAACTCCTAAGAAGGTCTGGCCTCATGGCCTCTCTGTGAGCTGACGTCCGCCCTCCACTAGTCCTCACCCTGGAAATGCAGGACGGTCTGAAATGCCCTTCAGCCACCACTCAGGGCACTGAACCTGCGGCTATGGCTGTGGCTGTAAATCTTGCAGAAAAGCATTGGCCTCCAGAGTGACTGAAAGCCCGGGATTCTGTACTTCTCCATTCCCTGCTGTTCTCAGCCAGTCTTTACAACTTCCAACACATTTATAGCAAAATTAATTTTGCAAGATGTGTTAATGTACTCTCCATATAACATGTTTAAATATAGAGAAAAAAATTTTCTTTTCTAAGGTTTTTTGGGTTTTGTTTGTTTTGTTTTGTGGTTTGGGGGTGGGTCGAGTCGAGGTCTCACTTTTGCCCAAGCTGGAGTGCAGTGGCCTAATTATGGCTTAGCACAGGCTTGACCTCCTAGACCCAGGTGATTCTTCCACCTCAGCCTTTCGAATAGCTGGGACTACAGGCACACACCACCACGCCCAGCTAATTTTTTTGATTTTTTGTAGAGACAAGATCTCTATGTTGCCTAGACTGGTCACGAACGCCTGGGCTCAAGTAGTTCTCCTGCCTCAGCCTCCCCAAATTATACCCACCCTAGAGCTAGCCTACGTAAGTTAAAGATAACAAAATTAATAAATTACGTGAATATTTCCATTGTTAACATAGCCCCTAATGCTCTGTATTTTCTTTTTACGATACGATAGATGCCATTTAGTAAAACAAAATGCTGTATCAATAATTAGAATTAGTGATATTATATTATACACTCTATATTTATGACCTTTGAAAAATGCAATTCCAAGGCAGCATAACCTGTGGACTGTGGTGAAGTGGTTTCCCACTGGAGATCAGTGTCTCTGTTTCAGTTGCTTGTCTGAGTTAATCCCTCAGTGTTTCCGTAGCCCTGACCTTAGGGCCTTGTCAGTGATATTCAGCCTGCTGTTTATGTGAATAAGCTGATATCGCTCTTATAGTCTTAAAGATTGTCCAGTAACCACCCAGAGTTGGACATTTATCTCTGAAGTAATTGGTTTCATTTTCTAAATGTCTTTGTTCCATTAACATTCATTTTTCCCATCATTGACAGTAGTGCTTTGGATTTTTTTTAGACGTGAGGAGGCTTTTTCAAAAGCTATATCCTTCTAATAAATTCAGTAAAGTAGCAAGATATTAAATAAATCCAGGTACAAAAATTCATGGCATTTCTGTACACAAATGATAGAAAAAAAAAAAAATCAAGAAAAACAATCCCTTTTACAATTGGGTTTTTTTTTGGTTTTTGTTTTTTGAGTTGAAGTCTCACTCTGCTGCCCAGGCTGGAGTGCAGTGGCACACTTACAGCTACCCCAGCATCGACCTGCTGGGCTCCAGCAATTCTTCCACCTCAGCCTTCCAAGTAGCCAGAACTACACCCAGCTAATTTTTCGATTTATTGTAGAGACGAGGTCTCGCCAGGTTGCCCGGGCGGGTCTCGAACCCACGGGCTCAGGCAATCCACTTGCCTTGGCCTCCCAAAGTGCTGGGATTACAGGCTGAGCCACCGAGCCTGGCCGCAATATTTTTCAAAATAAATTCATTCCTAAGTGAAAGACCTGCACACTATAAAATAGATGATGAAAGAAATGTAAGAGGACAAAAGTAAATTGAAAGATAGTTTATGCTCATGGATTAGAAAAATTAATATTGTTAAAATGTCCATACTACCCAAAGCAATGTATAGATTCACTGCAATCCCCATCAGAATCCCAATGGCATTCTTCACAGAAATACAAAAAACAATTCTAAAGTCTGTAAAAGACCCTGAATAGCCAAAGTAATCCTGAGAACACAAAAATGCTGGAGGCATCACACTTTATGTTGCAAAGCTGTAGTGGCCAAAACAGTATGACACTGGCATAAAGACAGACACACAGATCAATGGTACAGAATAGAGAGCCCAGGAATAAATCCAAACACACAGGGCTAACTAATTTCCATCAAGGGTATCAAGAAGACACAGTGGGGAAAGGCTCGTCTCTTCAGTAAATGGTTCTGGGGAAGCTGAATTTCCAGAGGCAAATGAATGAAATTGGACCCTTGTCTTACACCATGCACAAAATCAGCTCAGTGGATAGAACCTAAGTGTAAGACTGCAGCCATAAAACTCCTAGAGGAAAACACGGGGAAACTGCTTGACATTGGCCTTGGGAGTGATTTCTTAGTACACCAGAAGCTCAGGCTACAAAAGCAAAAGTAAATAAATGGGACGACATCAGACCGAAAAAATTCCACGTGGCAGAGGAAGCCCAAGCTCCCAGGTGAGCACCAGCCTGCGGCGAGGGGAGAGTCATCTTGCAAGTGGGAAGTGGGTCTTTCAACCACGGTCGAGGGCCCCAGCTGCTGCCATGTGGAGAAGAACGGAGCCATGGACACCCAGACCTGCCTGGAATGACGTCAGCAGATGGGAAGAAAGATTTGCAAGCTGTTCATCTGATGAGGGGTTAACACCCAAGAACACACACAGCTCGAGAGCAAGAAAACACGTAACCTGATTAAGAAGTGGGCAGAGGACTTGAAGAGACAAGTTTCCAAAGATGACAAAATAGCTGTCAGGTATCTCCAAAGGCGTTCAGCTTCAGTAATCACCATGCACATCAAAACCACTGGGTTGTCACCCCACGCCTGTTACCGTAGCTGTTACCCAAAAGACGAGATAAGTGTCCACACAGACGTGGGCAACAGGGGGCCTTTCACACTGGTGGTGGGAATGGAGAGGAGCACAGCCATTATGAAAAGCCGCAAAGGCTTCCTGGGAAAATTAAAAGGGAATCATCATGGGACCCAGCAATCCCTCTTCTAGATACATGCCCGGAAGAAATGAAATCGCCACCTCGTGTAGATATCTGCATGCCCGTGTTCACTGCAGCAGTATTCACAAGAGCCAAAATACGGAAACAACCTGGTTGTCGATCTGTGGACACATAGGCAAACTGTGGTATATGCACACAGAGCAGAACAGCATTCAGCCTCAGAAAGGAGACCCTGCCATCTGCCAGTAACGCGGATGGACATTACGCCAAGCGAAGTAAGACAGACACGGAAACTATTCCATCTCACTTCTGTGTGGAGGCTTTTTTTAAAGGTCGAATAGGAAGAGCAAATGAAACGGTGGGTCACCAGGCCAGGGCGGGGGAGGAGAGGAGGCAACTACGTGGAACCCCGTGTCGACAGATGTGGCACACAGCATGGGGGCTCCGTTTGGGGCCTGCAGTTAGAGTTGCATGGTCAGGGCTGCTTCTAAATGAGTGTCTTGTAGCTGTCCTGCCCTGGGGCGGGGGTGGGGGGGGCGGGTTACAATGTCAGGTGATGGAAGTGATGATCTGTTTCATTATGGTAACCCTCTTCCTGTGTATGTATCTTTTAACATTACGTTGCATGCCCTAAATATACAAAATTAAACTTGTTTTTAAAACAACTGTACCCAGCAAGACAGGGCTACCTCAAAACTCAACATGAAAGCAGACTGGAATTGCTGGTGTGGCATCGGTGTTGAAACCCAGCTAGAGTTAATATGAAAGCATTGTGTACAATCATTAAGTTTACTTCAGGCTAAAGCATCACCTTAAAATATGTAATACAAACTTACGGTTTAGAATTTTACCCTTTTTGCCTCTCAGATGGTTTAACGATGTATAATTCGGGAATCCAGAATTTTTTCCTGTATACCAGCAAAGCGTGTATTTTAAATTAACTCATAAAAACTCTATATCATTTTTAAACAACTTCTAACATTCTGTGATTCATAGAGTACACCAAATTGGTATGTTTTATAGACTTGCTCCTTTCTTTACATATCAGTAATGTATAGTAAGTCCTCATTTAGCATCATCAATATGCTCTTGGAAACTACAACTTGAGGCAAAGTCACATATAACAAGACTTTTTGGGGGGAGGTGGGGGTCAGAGCCTCACTCTGTCACTGAAGCTGGAGGGCAGTGGCACAATTACGGCCACTGCAGCCTCAACCTGCTGGGCTCAGGCGATCCTTCCACTTCAGACCTCCAAGAAACTGGAACTGCAGACGTGTGCCATCATGCCCAGCTAATTTTTTGATTTATTGTAGAGACGAGGTCTCACCAAGTTGCCCAGGCTGGTCTCGAATTCCCAGGCTCAGGCAGTCCTCTCACCTCAGCCTCCCAAAGTCCTGGGATTACAGGCATGAGCTACTGGGCCCTGCCCAAAGTCATGTATAACAAGACCATTTTTATAATAGTCTAGAGAAGACATATGAGCAGCCACTAGATACATGAAAAAATGTTCAGCCTCACTAATAATCTGAGAAGTACACATTAAAACCAAGCTTAGATATCACCATATCCCAATAAGGATGGCCATCATTAATAAATCAAAAAACGACCAGGCATGGTGGCTCAGCCTGTGATCCCAGCACTTTGGGAGGCCAACGTGAGAGGATTGCCTGAGCCTGGGGATTTGAAACCAGCCTAGGCAACTTGGTTAGACTTTGTCTCTATGATAAATCAAAAAATAAGCCAACTGTGGTAACGTGCACTTGTAGTTACAGCTACTTGGAAGAGTGAGGCGGAAGGATCACCTGAGCTCAGCAGGTCGAGGTTGCAGTGGCCATGAGCATGTCACTGCACTTCAGCCTGGGTGATAGAGTGAGACTCCAACTAAAATAATAATGATAATGATAATAATAATAATAAATCAGAAAACAATAGATGCTGGCACAGGTGCAGAGAAAGGGGAACGCTTCCGTACTGTTGGTGGGCATGCAAACTAGCCCAACCTTCATGGAAAATAGTGCGGCGATTTTTAAAAGAACTAGAAATTGACCTTCCATACAATTAAGCGATCCCTCACCTGGGAATTTACTCAGAGGAACACAGATTGTTCTAAAAAAGACACCTGCACACACATGTTTATTGCCGCACTATTCACAATAGCAAAAACATGGACCCAACCTTTATGCCCATTGAAAGTAGACTGGATAAAGAAAATGTGGTATATATACACGATGGCATATCACACAGCCATAAAGAAGGAAAAAATCATGGACTTCTCAGCAAATTGGATGGAATTGGAGACAGTCATTCTTATCAATCTGTCAAAAAAACAAAGAACCGAATACCACATGTTCTCACTCATAAGTGGGTCCTGAACATTATTCACGAGCGCACCAGGGGGAGATCAGCAGTCTCAGGACACAGCTGAGGTGGGGGAGGTGGAGGCATGCACGTCCCAGCACAAAGAGTGCCTGGTCCTAAACCAGGGGAAGTGAGGACCGGGGGAGGCCCAAACTTCACCTGCACATGTGTGGCGTGTGTACTTCATCCTGACTTGGACTCCCACATCTTTATAATAAAGTAAAAAAAAGTAATTTTTTTAAATAGCTAAGTCCCTACAGCATATTTCTAATCACAAAAATATAGCAAACTTCTAAATAAAGAACTAAAACATATATTTTTTTCTGATGCTTTATTTATGTTGGGCTCACGCTTCTTATATTAAACATTGAAATAAATGTGAGTTATACATACATTTAAGAAAGATTAAAAAACAGGATAATTATTTACCAAATTTTGAAACAGTCAGTGAGTGATGACAGTTGTGGTGCTGGGTTAAATCAAGGAATCAGTTTTGCAAAGTGAAAATCGTAAGGAGCACCCTCTACCACCACGTAGATCAGAAACCAAGCGCTGGCCCTATGGTGGGCTCGGTGAGTGCCTTCGGGCCACGTCATTTACTGCCGAGCATTTGTCTAGTTACTACATAACTTACCAATTTTAATTTTATACCGTTCGTGCCCATTTATTCATTTTCCAACCCACTGATTCCAGTTCAGGGTTGCAGGGAGCCAGAGCCCATCAGGATGCCAGGCAGGTCAGTTTGGGCCAGGACACTGTCTCCTTGCAGGGTGCTCACACGCCAGCACGTGCTCCTGTGGGGGCGATTAGACACGCCAGCGTCCTCACGGGTACTTGTTGGGATGTGGAAGGAAACTCGAGTGCCAGGAAAGCCCACACAGACACAGTGAGAACGTGCAAACCCCACGCAGACAGTGGCCCTGCTTGGAGTAACTTTTTTTTCTCATCAACCGAACATTGAACAAAATGACGTTGCTTGAGAACCTGCTGTTAATTCATTTAATTGATGCGATTCAAAGTTAACGTCTCAGTTCTTTTTAAACAAGTCACTCTGTCATTGTGTTTTTCTGCCCTCTTGTCCACAAACCGGGCCTCGGTAGTCTTCCTGGGGTTTATAGGGATCTGACAAATTCCATTAGAAAGTCAATCTAGCTCTTTGTCTGTCTTGACATCAACACACTGGGTCAGCCTGTGTCTAAGAGGCATGTCAAAATGGCTGTCGGGCTGCATTTCTCATCGTTACTCTCCAGGGTGATACCCTTGAAGGTCGTATTACAGATCGTTTTATCAAAGGCACGTCAAGAATAGTGGCCGGGCAAGGGCCGGTTCCGCCTAATGAGATGTGGCCTTCGGAGCCATGAGTAGTTCGATGCTCTAACAGAACCTGCCCGTCTAGATACTTCACCGCGGCTTCAGCCGAGGCCCAGGCTCGCCATGTCTGGTCACATGTTTCCTTCTCAGACCCCAGAAGTACATCACTTCACGTCCTCTCTTCTGTGAGTATAGGGTGGAAGTTCAGATAAATGCAAGTGTGCAAGCGGTGTTTCACTGTATTGTTGTTCAGACAGCTTCCATAGGTGCACACGTGTGTCTGTCAATGTGAAGCCTGAGACTCAGACCATGTAAAAGTCTGTAAGTGAGTTCAGACTATGGTGTTTGAACCATGTTGAAAGCAGTCTCCAAGAGACAGTTCCAAGATGCCAGCCTATCAGTGATTTTTTCTAAAATAGCTGTCTTCGTGGTTCCTGTGTAGGCTGTACCTTTAGCCTAACTTGCGGTGAACTGGAAGAGCTTAGGCGGGACGGTGAATACCAGCTCTCTGAATGTGGCATTCTTTCCTAGCCCTGGTCAGTGGGATGCTGTCCATCCAGGATGAACATCTTAGTGTGCCTGTTTCAGCACCTACTAAAATTGGCTCATCTACATGTTATTTATTGCCAGGCACAGTGGCACTCACCTGGAGTCTGAGGCAGGAGAAGTGCTTGAGCTCAGGAGTTCAAGACCAGCCTGGGCAACATAGTGAGACTTCATCTCTATTTTTAAAATGCTATTTAGTGACTGGGCGTAGTGGCTCATGCCTCTGGGACAAACCTGGGTGATACACTGAGACCTCATCTCTACAAAAACAAAAAACTAGCTGGGCATGGTGGCACACACCTGTAGTTACAGCTACTCAGGAGGCTGAGTTGGGCGGATCTTCTGAGCCCAGGTGGTCAGGGCTGTGGTGAGCCATGATCATGCCAGTGCACTCCAGCCTGGGTGACAGAGTGAGACTCCAACAAAAAAATTAATAAAATGTTATTTATTAACCAAGTGCTAAAACCAAATGTGATAGATGCCTTTATTCCCATGGTATTATTTCACTAAGAAATTCTAATGAGGTCAGTCAGATAAATCAGTGGAAAGCTAAAATCTCAGCACGGCATAATGTCGTGATTTGCTTATAGATATGGAAATCCATAATACAACTCCACGGATTTTAGTTTTGACAGATAAAAAATAACCAGCTAATGAAATTTAGCATTAAAGTTTTATTCTTGTGTGATCCCTAGGGAAACACTCATTTTTATTTTGGTTTATAACTTGATTAAATTGAGGATTGGCTTTTTGATACAACCATGTACCTTTTGAGAAATCCAGGTGTATTTGATTAAGCATTTCGCATCACTCCTGGGACAAGTGATCTCAGAGTCATGGGGCATGGAAGTCATGAAGCCTTCTGATTTTTCTGCCCTGGAATAACCTTGACCATGACCTATCACCCCACACACACTAGATTACCTGAGGGCCCTTCTGTGTGAGGAAGACCCTTCTAGAGCCCTGAATTTTGTACAAATGATGATTAGGTTTAAATCACTAGGCTAATTTTCATTTCCGATTTTAATTAGAAGCTAAATACACTAGCCTTTAGAAATAAAAGATAGTCATGTTTGACTAACACCAGCAGCCCTGTCTGTCCTGCCCTGAGCAGTTTGGCCTTCCTACCTGTCTGCCTTCCTTTTTGTGTACAATGTTGAACTAAGGTCACCAAATCTACTTGTCACTCCAGTAGGAATCTGAAGTCTGGTTAAAATATCCACCATGCATAAGCACCACAGTGGCTGTTGTCATGTACATTAACAATAACCTCTTGCTTAAGTTAAAAACTGATGTGTAACTCTTTTGTTATCTTTATAGGAATAGTTCTCCGATATTATTTTGATTTATCACTGATTTTTTATGATTATCCTAGACTGGGTAATTTAAATTTGTTAAGCCCTGTAGGTATATGTGGGGCCTAATTTGCAAGTAAAGATACAGTTTATGCGCGTAATGTGCGTGCTCCCTCCCGCCAGAGGCCGAGGCTGTCTCTTGAGGTCTCCTCCCAGGACTGGTTATTGATAGGGGACAGGAAGTGTCTTGGGGTGTGCTCGCCAGGCCTGACTGACTTCCTTAGCATTTTTCTCTTTGATGCTTTTAACTTCTTGGTTTTATCTGGATCGCATCCTTTGAAGAATTCAGTAAATGTCAGATTGACCATTTAAGTATATAAGCAGTCCTCACTAGAGTACCTATCAGTGAAATGTTGTTTCAGTGCAGTTAAAAGGGACATCCATCCTGTTATTTGCCACACACGGTTGTTGAAGTATGTCTTTTCCATAGGGCTGTATTGTTTGTTTGTTTGTTTTCCTAGATCTGGGTTAGTGTAGCGTGTGTGAGGGCCAGAAATCTGATTCTGTCCCCTCTGAAAAGATGGGACAAAACTTACAGGTCCGGAGGGTTGATTTAACCTTGTGAAATATGATTTTTTTTTCATTCCTAAGAACAACCACTGTGCTTGTGTACGAACAACGGGTATCTAAACAAGGAAGACGACACAGGCACCCACAGTAGCTAATTTGCAAGTGAAATACAATTGTTCATGTCCATGCGAGTGCATTCTTTAGGGGCAGTCGTTGCTTCTTCCCACCCCGCCTCAAAATACAGCTCTAGACATGCACGTAATCATGATGCAAATCCAGTCATCATATTTGCACTGGAAACAAATGTAACCAATTATGGAAAAATAGGCGGAGCTGTTTTAAGCATTCATTAAATCTCTGAGGGCAAGCGAGGAGGTGAATGAAACTTTGTGAGCCTGCTGTATAAAATAACTATTTTAGATCTTAAGTATGGCTGTGTCATTTAGCGCTTGTCACCGTGTTCAATTTTATTTATTTATGTTTTTGAGTTGGAGTCTCACTCTGTCACCCAGACTGGAGTGCCGTGGCTGCTCCCGGCCACCGCAGCCTCGACCTGCTGGGCTCCGGCGATCCTTCCGCCTCAGCCTTCTGAGTAGCTGGAACTACAGGCGTGTGCTACACGCCCGGCTAATTTTTTGATTTATTGTAGAGATGGGGTCTCGCCAAGTTGCCCAGGCGGGTCTCGAACCCGCGGGCTCAGGCAATCCGCTCACCTCGGCCTCCCAAAGCACGGGATTACAGGCTGAGCCACTGAGCCCAGCCACTGTGTTCAATTTTAACACCCAAATTTAGCCTCCAGTGGACACGTTGCAAGTGGGAACTGTGACTGTGCCCACCGCATGAGATTTAAAGATGAGGGCTTCCTCATGCCTCATTTTATGCCGCATTAAGAGTGGCCTTTGCATTTCCAAAGAGAATTCTGTGACCTGACCAGCCTTGACGAGCTATGGCGCGAGCTGAGGCCCCCCCAGGAGAGATGCTGTCACTTCCGCCCACAGGG